>JAQNCA010000014.1:18041294-18052173 GCA_029783725.1 Acanthurus tractus
GTCTAACAGTAAACCAGGTACCTGGGTACTTTTCACCACTAAAACAAATAAAATCTCCATTTCCAGACCAGCCATGACCCCGGTGACTCTCTCTCACCTCTCTGCAACCCCCCCGCTCTGCTCAGTGTCTTTATCCTCTTTTACTGTGCTTGATCGTATCAGCTATGATCCTATCCTGCTCTGGCCTCTCTTCACCAGTTACTGGTCATTTTTTTTCTTTTTTCACTGAGGCAATTCATGCTTTAGCTCCCTGTTACGTTGCTACATTGCTGCTCCCTTAATAAACCAGGGAACAGTCATCAGATTCTCGACTGGGGCTCTGTTCTGGATTTGCCTCAGTTTGCTTCACTGGGTTTTTCATTAGTATCATTTTTAAAGGTTTCTTTTTGTCGTGATCAACCTGTCTGCTTGGTGTTTGCAGTTTGCTTTTTGGTTTTCTGAACTTCCCAAAACACTTGACAGCTAGAAGATCTGAGCCTTGCAGAACTAGTGACATCTTTTAATTCGATTCTAAGAAAACATCTTTAAAATGAAGTGAATCACTTTTTGTATTCTCACATAATTTTATTCCCAGTAGTATTTATTTTAATTTGTTATTTGCCTCCATACTTTTGTTTTAATCTTGTTTTAATTGTGTAGAACTCTTTGTAACTCTGCTTTGAAATATTTTTTATTTATAAAGCTTAAGAATATAAATGTGTAATCATCTATGGGCCTTTTACAAGATTATTTAAAAACCAGGGCTGTTGATGTAAGGAATAGCAGTTTTCAAGACCTAATATTGACTTCTATAGGTTGCATTTGTAATTTATAATTTGTGTCCACATGGACAAAAACATCTCATTGCCCTGTCCAAACTGTAGAACCAAAATAGTTATTAAAAAGTTGCCTAGTACACCTTGAAAAATCATCATCTCTGGTGAAAGTTGTTCTTTTCATTCTCTTTGTGTTCCCACTTCCTCAAGCATGAAGGATACCCGATTTAAATTCCTCCTGACTGTACAATTCCTTGCCTCATGATCCCTTCCTTCAGCAGTAATGGCCATGTCTCCAGGCAGCTCCGTCTCCATTAGTGACACTGATTAACCCTGCGGTGTCTGGCTCTTCACTGCTTGATGGGGATGGACATGCGATGAGTTGAGGAGAAAGGTTGCCTGAGTGCACTTGTTAAAATGTATGACTTTTATCACATCTTATTGAGACTACTTCATTTGCCGATTGAAATGGAGATGCACAAGAACTCAGCTGAATGAGATTTGGTATTGGATTTTAAATGAGGAGTTGACTGGCCTGCCATTAGGTGTAATTTGAACAGTGCACCTTGAATTTGTTCCCTCTTCAGCTGGAGGTTGAGAAATGATGATTTTGATGGCAGGTTCATAAAAAATATCTATAACTAGTATTTAGTAACATCTACAGTTTATAATTTAACCTCCATTCTCACATGACTGACTATACAATTATAAGCTTGCTGCCTAAATTAGTGTTTGATTTTAGCAAAAATGGATCAAACAAGACTGTGACTAATGACAACTGAAATTTTATTCAAAATACATAAGTTTTTTTCCCCATTTTGCACACAGCTTTTACATTTTATTGTCTGTTTGTTTTTCCTGTTGTGCTGATCTGCAGAGTCAAACTGCACTAACTGGCCCCTGATGCCTCCTACAGCATTTTGAGATGTTTTCACAAAGATTTCATAACCATGCCATAAAAACATGAAGTTTTTTAAATAACCCAATGGAGGAACTTTTTTGTCTGTTGTAAAAGTGTTGTCATGTAAATGAGACAAAAACTGAGACTTTTGGACATCCTGCACCCCAGCAGATTTTCAGTGTAACTAGTTTAGAAATTTTAGAGCTGTGTTTAGCCAGTGCTACATTATGGCTGTATTGTATGTGGATCAACAACAAAAACCTCAATAACTGCAACAATCTGCTCTGCAAATAAAATAAACATCTTCTTCATCTCATGTGACTCACAGTATAAAAACCGATATTGAATCTTTGAGCTAAACTCCTGTGTTCATGAGGTTAGTCAGCAAAAACAACAACAACAATAACAAAAAAAAAACATAAAGCTGGAAAAGAGACTTAGGGTTTTGTTTGGACAAGAGATTAGATTAGCAGAGAAGCAGAATTATATGAAAATAAGTTTGCTTCAACTGTCCCTTATCAGTTGGAGGTTCCCATCGGTGTTTGTGTATTTGCAGCTTCCTGGATTTATGTACAGCAGAACACAAATTAGGTTAATGCTGTAGGATAAATTAAAAATCAGGCATTATACAGCAGTACCAACAGCTTTCATGGATCGATCATTTCAAATATATTAACTTGTTGCTATCCTAATTACTCCACAATGTGTGGAAGAGATCATTTAGGGGATGGGATAATTAGCACAGAGGCATACAAGGAAACTAGCTGTCAAGAAAGCAATATTGGTAATATTGATTTAAGCAAAGGTTCAGACATAATTCACTAACTGCATGACATAAATTCATTACATAGTCCGTCAGTCCTGGACAAACCGCCTGACTTTAACCGCAAGGGAGGAAGCTTGTGGAGTGGATTAGTGCCAGTGTTCAGTGTTTGATTCAGTGTTTTGATCTGTGGTCTTGTTAAATACACAGACCAAATAAACACTAAGGAGCAACTCTTGATCCTTGCAGGTGTCTGATGTTCTTGGTTTATGCAAAACATGTCACATATCACTAAACTCAAGCTTTGACATCATTAAGGGGCTCATTCTAAGGATGTACTCTTATATGTAATATCTGCCATGAATTATTACAAAGTTATTAAAGATATTTATCTAACGTCACTCAAGTTCTTACTGTGAGCCTCTACTTCTTTTCAAAGTTGTGTCCTTGTTTCCTTGCAAGGTTAATTCTACCAGGAATCTAATGACTGATGGCGAATGACAACCGCAGCAGGTACCAGACTCATAAACATTAGACATGCTTGAAAAAATGGATGATTTCCCTGCCTGACAGCACTTGTTTCCTGCAATACAGCTGCAAAAAAGACAGAAGACAGTCTCCATGTTGCCAGTAAGACAGAGGAGGTAGAGGTCATGGACAGTCTGAGATTACTCGTGTTTCTACAGAAGCTCTCAAGGTGTTTGTGTTTCCTGTTCTTTGCCATGTTGTTAACGGTTGAAACAAAAATAATCTAATTTAAGATCCAGTCTGTAGAATTAAGGGGCTTCTATTTGTAAAATATAGCAGACAAAAATATACTATCCAGAATTATGTTTCATTAGTTTGTAACACCTGTTAAAAGTGTTTGATATAATGTATTACATTGTGATTGAATCCTCTTCATAGATGTATCAAAGAGAACTTGATACAGCGTCAGAGACGGAGCCCTGTTTATTCATCCATTCATTCAAGTTGCTTAGTGGCATGAATCACAAAATGCGTGACTAAAGCCATGCTGCACATGTTCCATGGGCTCACAGAGACAGAGATTGTGCAGTAGTCTTTCATTAAAGCCCACCTTCAAGGCTCTCCCATACTTACTCAGCAGTTTCGTTGGTCATAGCTGCTTGTTTAACGAGCTTGCTGACAATATGGCCTTGTAGAAGCTGAGCTGCAATATTGCAACAGACTTTGGCAACACTGACTATGAAGAACTCCTGTTTCCCCAAAGACATCAGAACTATGACACAAGTTCGCCACCAGACAACTTCCTGCTTCCAAGCATCTATAACCCAGTTTCGCAAGAAGATGAGCCATCAGCCCTTCCTTATCGACCAAATAACCTGAGGAGCTCTGCAGTCCCATCACCAAACAGACATTACCCAGGTTTGGAGGAGGAATGTCCACATGACAGCTCCCCTCTTCCAGCTATTGTAAAAGTGCTCTTAGTACATAGATTTAGATTTTGTCTGGTATTAACACTATTGACATATGTCATGTTTTTAATCTTAGGATATATGATATGAAATGCTAATAATAAGAGGTACTTAACATCACAAAAGTTGTCAGCAACTAACAGGATACTGGGGATGGGTCCTGTATGAATACACAGTTTTGAACAACTTTGGCTATTTCATGCGAGAGATTTAAATTTCTGTTGTTGTCGTGTTATTTTGCTTTTTTTAAATCCACACACAGGACCTTTAAATAAGCCTTAAAAGTGATAGGTAAGACTCGAAAGTATTCCACTATTAGAATTATATAGGCTACTGCTGGTAGTTGCTATGGGGTAAACAGCTAGTCTTATCCAGCAAATGTTTTTTCTACTCTCAAGCTTTTAGCTTAATAAACCTATTCTTTTTTTAATCCCATTAAACACTGTAATGTCTGTGAAATATCAGTGCAAAAGTTGATAAATATCTCCATTTAAACTTATTAATTAACCATTTAAAAAAACTTGTCTATTTCAAAGATTTAGGTTTATCTTTTTTTTTTTTATCCACAAACTGTCTTGGAATTGTTTTAGACTTTTTCAAGGTAATCTGTATGTTTGTAGCAATGCTAGTGATTTTACATTCAGGGATTGCTTTATTCAAAATGGTCACACATGTTATGTTCATTTAGGTTCATTTGGGCCTTTCCTGATGCTTTTCCTGAGATGCACTGACAGGAATCACATGGTGGGGAAGTGAGAGGTGACAGGTTTTTTTGCTCCATGAAGCTCCAGAGAGCTGGCCTGACTTCTTTTATCTAAAATGAGCTGATCAGAGGACTGCTGATGTATTGCTGACTGCGTGTGAGAGATTTCCAGCCCTGCTGGGTGCAGGCCAGGTAACTGTTGTTGAGGCTTTAAACTTGCATACAAAAAGGCCTGGATTTTGATGCACAACCAGTGAGACTGAATATTTCACCACAGAGCCATAAACATTTGAATAATGAATGCTAAGTGCTATTTTTTTTTTTTTTATTCAAGTCATAAAGTTTTGATTTTGGTGAAAAACAAATCATCACACATCACTTACGTTGATAGCACAATTAATTGCTAATTGCACTCGTACTTCTCTTTTTTCTGAGGTTAATCACACACAGAGTTTTTCATCATGATTGCCAAAGTTGACACCACACTGGTCAGTGTTTGGTGCCTGCTGCTATTTGCAGCATTAGCAGCAGTAATCATTAAGTGAAACACTGCAGTCAAGCTCAGAGGATAAATTATGAAATATCAAGACAAAAAATTCCAGCTGGTGGAAGCTGGTTACAATCCAAATAGCAATTCTAGATTGCTAAAAGACAGAAAGAGTAAATATTCACAATAGAGTTTTTAGCAAACAATGTAATATTGTTTCTTATTAACATGCATTTTTTGCCTGATAAAAAAAGGCCCCGTATTGGAGGTATTAAATCTGATATTGCTCACATTTTTGTCCTTGAAAGGCGTCATAGTTTCCAGCTGGCTGCTCTTGTTAACAGTCACACTCTGACATTAGCAGCTGCTACAATGACTATAGGTCAACCTGTGATTGAAGTCTTTATGTGAGAGAATTCACTGGAGCACCGGCCACAGAATTAGCTCGTTGGTATGCAGACAGACACACTGTTTTCCAATTGAGGCGTCACACTATGATCCGCAGCCCTTAATCCGTGTTGTTCATGGTCACGACTGCGCAGAAATGTGCTCCTCACAGCAACCAAGTGATTAGGGTTTTTTGAAACATCTCAGAATTGTATTCTGTGTCACGGACAGACAAACTCTCCATTTTAATTACACTCTGACTCATTCCTTTTCTCCCACTTGTCAAATTCTTGTATGTTATCACAACGCTGACACTGCTACCAGTTGTGACTATGTGTCCATTGCATTCATTGCTTATGAATCCATTTCTTTTCCAATTTACAGCTTGTTGTTCAAGGCAGAATCGTGCAAATCCATTTTGTGGAGGGATCACAAACAGATGCTCTGTGTCCTCTTTAGACATAATGTGTATCCCTCGAAATGATTCAACAACACTTAAGAGGAATAGACAATTTCTATTTTTTCAATTATAATGCAGCTAAACGTAACTATGTGGAGGAGAAATAAAATTGTTCCTTTCTACAAAATGTCTGCAGTTGTTTACATGTAAAAATAGGAAGTTAGTCTCTTTCCTCTGTGTCCAGAAAGCTCTTAATCACCGCATTTTCACTGTATAAACATAATCCAGCGTTTATTTTGTAAAAATGCTGGATTATATTGATATTTAAAATATCAATGTGAGACTTACAGGACAGGAAAGGCACAGCAGTCTTGTAAGACAAGGGGGAATATATAACCTCAACACTTTATAAGCAGACCTGTGAAGTGTCACAGCAGATGAAGGCTGATGAAGTTCAACCCAGTATGACCTCACTGTGGTGTCACAAGTCACATTTTTCAATTATGTTTCTGATGACAAAACCAGGCATTTTCAATACGATGCGAGGACAATATCCCTCTGTGTCTGCAGTGGTAAAATGGGGTTATTCTAAAAAGACATAAAGACATTTTTTAGGATTGTTTGTTGCAACAGAGGAGTGTAAATTTAGCATGATGTTAAGAAATTTTCCAGCTGTGTTTCTTGTATCAAGTTGGGGTGATTAAAAGTAGATGACCAGACATTTTTTCCAGACATTTTTGCCATGACAGAAACCATATAGTTAAAAGAAAATGTCAGATTTTCGAACTGAGCATACTGCGACAAAATGGAGCCATTTCAAAGAGAAATGGCAACATTTTCCAAGCTGCTTTTTTGGCAACAAGAGGAGATCATTTTAATGAGAATCCAGCTGTTTGTAGTGACAAAAATGTGTGTTTTTCAAGAAAGTCATGCATACTTTTTGCCATATTTTTTTTTTGCCCCTTACCAAGACATTTTTGTGCCTTAAGTTATAATGACATAAAAATAAAAACGGAAATATAGTGAAACATTTTTAACATATTTTGCAGAAATATAAAATGTGAACATTTTTTTTGACTGGGTTGAGGAATAATGGCCAAACTCAGTAAAATATAACAGAGATTGTTTAAAAAACCCTGAACTGTCTGCATCCTTTTATTCAGCTTTTGTTTATATTGCATAAATAATGAGGAAATGTAATTTTCTTTTTTGCACCACCTAATTTGCTTCTTATTCTACTCTTGTTCTGTCAGTAATTGTAATGCGACAGTTGGGCTGCATTGACATTCTCTCAGTCTCTGTGCCAGTTACTCTGCAGTTTGCAGTGAGCCCCATAGTTTGATCAATTTCATCTCTACCTTGAGCGTTTGTCAATGTTCCCACCTCTCCACCATTTATTTCCTTTGTCTCTGCATCTGCTTTCCTCTCTCAACCCTCCTCCCTCCTCTCAACCGCCTCATCAATCTCTATTCTGCAGCATTATCTCTAAATCAGCTCCAGTGCTTCTTCCGCTCTTCCTCTGGCCTCTTCCCTCTCTTTCACCTTAGCGCTCTACCGTTCCCTCGAGGAAACCACTTAAAGTGATGTTTTATTACAACTTTCAACCCGACTGACTTTTCCTTGGCTGCTATACAACCTCTTTCTTAACAACATTTGCTGTTTTAATGGCCCAGGTTTTTTGTTTGTGTGGAGTTATGTTAGCATGTTCTTGAACATTTTCAACAATGACACTTTACCTGCTTGACTATTCTTAATTGTGACTTCCTGATTGTCTCCTTTGTATAAATTTTAGAGGGAAACAAAAACTAACTACAGTACTGTGTTTAAAAAAGATGCCATAAAAATCCGAAAACCAAAGAAAACTAACCAATCAACTAACCATCTTAGAAATCGTTGCCACTTTCCTAATAATTATTTAAATTATGCTGTTCATTATTTTCTTGTAAAAGATATTTTGAAACAAGATGACGAAACACTGCAGTGGAATATCAGATTGCACCATAAATCTAAATGGCATTTATTTCTGCCCAGCTAACAGTTGATGACCTGTATGTTTGCGAAGGCTCCAGCTTTCACATTGCACCACAATAAAACATAAAACATGGTAGGGATCAATTAAATTCTTTATCAGTTTCACTTTCATTACCAGTGACCTTCATTAAATTGCTGTTGAACTTGAGAGGCTGTGTTTAATGTAAACAGAGGCCGGGTCAGGGATGTGGAGGAGGAGGAGGAGGAGGGTGTGTCCTGTCTCTGCATAATGGATTAGTGGCAATGGCAGGTCATTACATACCTTGAAACAGAGGCTAATAAAAATGTTGGAGGAGCACAAGCCCTCTGAAATGAGCATGTCTGTTTTACTCTTTTATGTTGGATACTAAACTTTTAAATAACCCTTTTTTGCTTTGAACCACTTATACAGTTGTAAATCTTCACATATTAACACACTGCTGTTCTCCCAAGTTTATGCACACCTTTGTGCTGTGCCCCTCTTTTACACTTTTACCTTCAATAATATGTCCATTATTATTATTGGACTTATCATTATTATTAATAGTCAGCTTTCTAACTAATCTAGATCTCTGTTTTTCTTAGACTCTAATATTGTTTGGAATATACTTTTTAATTACTGGAGTGAAACTTCATATCTGTGATTCTCTCTGAATCTCTTGCAGGGTTCCTTTGTGTCAACAAGCTTTGCAGTCTAATTAAAGCCCGTTGTTCTGCCTTATTTAGTTAACTTTTCATATGCTCACGGGTCATGGTGAGATAACAAGAAACGCACCAAATCTGCTGTGGCATAACCAGGAATTTCATTCTCAGTATTTGTTTATTAAACTAACAACCAGACAGCAAACTTTTACTGACATAAACAAGGATTATGAGTGTTATTAACACGAGGGCTAAAAGTTGTCACTTTGTAGTCATAAATTCAATTTAAGTGTATGAAGTAAAAATAGATTTTAAGGCAGTGTTATGGATGGTAAAACACTGGCAAATGTTTTGTGCAACCTCACAATGAATAACTATAAAAACAGAGAGCTAATGATATCAAGCCATTAAACACCCATGTGGTTTGTTCCACTTGTACTTGCTCTGCAAATAAATGCATATATTCTTACCATAACCTAATTTTAACTTTATACGCCTCTTGCTTTATAGGGCAGTGGAAATAGCAAACCAGGGAGGCAGTTGTTTACAGTCAGTATGATGGAGGATGATGAGAAAACAGTGTCTGGGTCAGAAAATGGGAGTTCTGTATTTTTAGTATGCCTAATAAGTTCCACAGGGAAAAGTTTACTTTTATAATAAGATACCTAGATAGAGAGTCTTTATAAAGTTCTCTTAATGGATCTAATGTATGTCTTTATACATTAATCAACTTTGGGGTCAGTCCCGGGTATAAACTCTGTACCTGCAAATAAAAACAAAGAGAGAATATACATTATAGCGCTTTGTTTTTCTCCTCTCTGGTACTAAGTCATGGGAATCTCACTGAAATCTTAACAAAACATTTTCTCTGTATGCATTATGATGAAGTTTCACTGCCTGCTCACTGTTCTCCTTCTGTCAAGTCCCGGCGGTTCCACTTAGCACATATTGCACCATTTATTTTCGTATACTCTGACACTGTGTCTACAGCCTAAAACCAGCATCTCATCATCTCACTGCTTTCTTTGTTCAAGCTCTCTACAGTCCACAAAACCTTGGTTATTTTATTCATTCTCCACTTATTGCAGCATAACATTTTCTTTGGAGCTTTCATTTTGAGATTCTGAGGGCCGCATTCAATTTCATATGAAAGTGATACAATGAGGCCTACGACATCTGTGAAATATCAGAGGAATAATAACAGTGTCAAGCCTTTAATTGCAGAAAGCCATATTAGTTTCAAGCTGCTCTTTTCAGCAGCAGAAGTAAATAATGAACACAATTGTCTTTGTCCTTGGAGGGTTGCTGTTATGCCAAATATCAGCTCCAAGTGTATATATTTGATCTTATATGATCACTGTATTCATGAAATGAGTGTCCAACATCTTGCATCTCACAATGAATCATTCATATCTCCCTAAGGCGTGTATATAATCCTGCATGTGTATGATTTCTTGCTCAGTATGAAATGCAGCTTAACTTTTTCCATAAATACACTCAGCAGTCTGCCGCTTTCATCCTGGAAAGCAGAGCCGAATCCCACAGAACCTCTGAAGGAGCAATTACAGGACCACAGCAAATGTCGACTGCCATGCTCCTCTCAAGGATGATGGCCAGATATGGACAAACTGCCCCATGTGAGGTTCATGTCTGCCAACCTGACAAGGCAACTACTGTAAGCTGGATTTCAAGAAGAATAGCACACACACACGCACACTCTCACAAACACCAACACAAACCTCAGACACATAATTAAGCATCTCAGCCTGCTCTCATGCTTTTCTACTGAAATCATCTCTCCTCTTTTAGTGTCTGCTGCTGTCCAGTTCTCACACACATTGGATGTTTCCCCATGTGAAAAGACCATTGGCATTGCAGAAAGCACTACAGTGTGTAAAGCAGTGTGTGTTTAAGCACTAAGAGTACAATACACTGCATTTAAGGACATGGAAGGGTGATGTATTTTTTTAGCCATATCAAAATAAATTTTTAAAAAAAACATGAGGGAAGAAGTGTAAGAAAATGGTTGGAGAGAGTGTTTATCTCAATAATGGTAAAAAAAATATTTCATAATTGATTGTGTCTACTTTCTCCCATTGTTCAAAAATGACATACTATATATACTGCAGGTCACCAGTCACCAGAGGGCGATCAAGATATTCTCTGTAGAAACATCTGCTTTTGCGAGGTACCTACCTTTAATTGCATCTGTTTTGCAGTTACACTCATGTCAGTCAAGAATAGTGCTATTCTTAGTATAGGATTCATCACAATGATAAAGGTCAATTGGCTGAAAATATTCTGCGTATGACCTGCTCAGATGACCCTCCAGTCCTTATATGTCCAACTCCGTCACTGGCTTATATTAAAGCACGCATTAACAAACCATTGGAAT
>JAQNCA010000014.1:18082654-18097434 GCA_029783725.1 Acanthurus tractus
CTTACAGTAATAACCTGAGTCAGTTATCACACACAACTGGTGTTAACACACACATTAACACCTCATTTTCAAACCATTTAAAATCTAAGCTAAAAGTATTAACTGTAAAAATGTTAACTTTAAGTAATGACTAAACTGTTCAAATCGTTAGCATAAATCATGGTATTAAGTGAAATAGTAAGACATTTTAGACAATGACACAACATGTTAAGTTAAACACCTTAATTTTACATAAAGCTACTTAAAATTATTGAAGTAACTGTAAAGAAGTTAGCTTGAAAATGAAAAAAATAATCAATGGTATGCCAACTGTAATTGAATAACCATTGAAATGGTTAGTATCCTATCAGCTTGGAAATGATTAGTCAAAAGCCATAAACAAAATGTTAATTAGCTGAAAATGAGGATATTATATGCAGTTATGAATTAGCAGTTGAATAAAGCTGCTTATCTAAATGTAAAAATATTGCTGTTTAGTTTACAAAAAAAAAGCAGATGTTTTGTGTTGTTAGTTTAGGCACCATGTTTAGAAAATGCCTTTTTTATACTTCTACTTATCTTACCAATCAAAATGTTGAGTTTTTCCAAGATAACAGAAAATAAAGTGGAAGCAATGTACTGTATTATTTAGATGCTTGTGGTTAGTGTCTAAAAGTTACCTGGATATTTGTGAGGGCTTTTATATTACTAACCAATGTTGTTTTTCAATGTTGAACGTGTTTTGTTTTTCGCTTTTTTTAAAAATAGTAATACAAAGTCCATTTTCAGTTTCCATTTGCAGTTTAATTTATCTGAACAAAAATGCTCAAACTCAACCTAAAGCTTTCAATATTAGGAAGAGGGAAATGCAATATTAGCCATGGCAGAAAACCTCTGGTACGGAAACGAAGGGATAATTGCTGATTAGCATTTGCCAGCACTGGGGGAACAGGTTGACTCTCTCCCATCATGGGGGAACTCAGGCTCCCCTGTTGTGCCTCTAGACACTATAATTGGCACTGAGAAAGAAATAGGTTTTCAAAATCTCTGTCTGCTCCATGCATAATTCATACCTATACCCAAAAGAATACCTCTGTGCCTTTGCATGCACATTCGCACAAACTCTCCTGCTCCAAGGCTTATGTGCTTGGTGCTGTGGAGTGTGTGGTCATACACACATATTTGAACATGCACTTATAAGCATGCACATACACTCACATACATAATCATACATAAAGCTCAAACATCAGAGAAAACAGTAACTACATCGGATTGGCAATTCAAGAAAGCTAAATTTTGATTAAAAACACTGCAGAAAACATCATATCTGTTCACCCACCATTATATTATGCCGTTGTAAGTCAATGAAATGAGATATTTTTAGCTTTAGTTATTTTTGGAAATGCACAGCCTCTATCAGCATCCTGTCACTAATGCATCATCCATATTTCTGTGCAGGTTGAACCCCTGGAGGAAACGTCCAAAGATGCCACTAAAATTAGCGTGAGTTTGATCTAGCCAACCATCAACTAGTTCAAAGTAAAGACAATATGAAAGAAAAATTGATTAGTTTGCAAGGGCATATTTTCATTCATGGATAGGTGCTTCATTGTGTTGAAAAAATAGTTTATCTCATGTCTTCCACGTGCCTTGAAATAAGAAAACATTATTTTCGGTTCCTGCTAGGTGGTCAAAGTGGTTGGCAGCAACATCTCCCACAAGCTCCGTCTCTCTAGCGTCAAGCCATCAGACGAGGGCACGTACGAGTGTCGTGTCATTGACTTCAGTGGTACCGTGAAGCAGCACCACCGTGTTCGAGCCTACCTCCAGGTGGTGCCTGAGAGCAGTCAGGGGTCGGATAACATCAAGCTGCAGGAGCCAGGGTACCGGTCACAGGGGAACCACCCACACCCACATCATCACAGAGCAGAGGGCAGGGAACTGAAGAGAAGATCAGCTGGCAGCACCACTGACTGTAATGAGAGCTGTGTGCTTTAGAGTAAGCCACCTACCTGTCTGTCTGCATGTTCATGACTTATCTCCAAAGAGGGACGGTCATCAACACACATGTCACCACAGAGTGAGGCTTCAGATGTAACAGGACCCTTTGTGTTTCACAATTTGTTTGTTTGTCTTTGTTATTGCTGTTTGGATGCCAGTGCTGTTGAATGTCAGTGAAGGGCACAATTTTATTGACAGCACATAAGATTGTGTTCTTTCTGTTGCTTAATTTGTCCCTGTGCTTTCCCATATTGCTTTAAATTTGTGTTAATGTGACATTAAAGATGTAATAACTGGGAAAAACTTTATTTTGTTATTTTATGCAGACAGAACTCTTTCAGTGGCTGAGTATCCAAAACTTTTCCTCATAAAGTTACAGTTCGTGGCAGTGGAAAGTCAGAATTATAGATGATTCGCTGATAAGGACAGTGACTAAGACAATGACCATTCCCTTTGCAATGCGCCAGTTCTTCTGTCTTTTATTCAAGCATATCCCAGAAGCTGCAGTATGTTATTGTAAATGCTTTGTAAGGAATAAAAAAATCTTAATTTCACTTATGTAAATTAAGTTTCATCACTTGTATTTAGCTTTCTTTACCACAACCAGAATGTTTGTCAAAAAATGTTAACTTTCACACATCAAGGTAATATGTAAATTCTTGTGTATATTCATAATTGGCACTGTAGACTTTAACTGTTATCATTTAAATGAAGTTTACTCTGTGCTACTTAACCAAATGATTCAAGGAACACACCTGTAGTATGTTAATCACCGAAAACTTTTGTCAACATTCCCTCAAATACTATAACTTTTTTGGAGTTTTTCATTGGAATCATATTTTCCTCTTGACTGTGTTTGTTCTAAGTGCTGCTGTTTGATATCTGCTCTGTTAAATACATTCATTTGAAATGACTTTGGTCTTTTATTTCTCTGTGATTCCGCCATTCAGCTTTTTTATTTAATTAACTTGTCTTTTAAGTGAAGTGACAAACATTTGAATGTGCAGACTGATTGGTGATGAAACGGCAGTGATGCTTAAGCTTCAACGGTTGTGATGCTTATGTTACATGTTTGTGCTTTAAGAGTGTGAGGGAAAACGGTTTTGCTGAAATTAAAAGTGTGAGTAAAACGTGTTCTGCAAAGGTAAGTCTATGGATATGCAGCAAAAACGTAATGCTTTTTGATTCTTGTGTGTCCTTGAACTGAGTGGCAAAATCCCATTATTATTATGGTATTTAACTTCATACATGCTTTGGATGGGGGCGGGGGGGCAAGAGCCAATAACTACCAACTCTCTACCACATTATGTGAAAAGAATGGGTAATTCAGTACTGACTGTCTAAAGATCAAATTACATCATTTTACTAAAAATATTACTCTCTGAACATCATGAACAAATCTCTCTGCAGAAGCTCCCCACTCATTTTTATTACTTGCCATTACAGTTTGTGGCCTGAAGGGAGCAGCACTTCCCTTGACTGTTGGTAAACCGATGCCGCGCATGCAGGCTTAAATGCTTACAGATGATGGTACAAATATATTTCTACCAAACTGGTCATTTGTTTAAAGCTCATAGGACCAGAAGTACACATTGTACTTGTATTGAGTAGCACTGTACTTATAAATAAACACAATGGGCCTGTGCTATCTCCATATAAATGGATCTGGACATTAGATGTGTTTAGAGATGATCTTCCTATTCTTTTTCACTGAATAATTTTGATCAGCGTTGTTGGACTAAAGCTTTTAATTTTGTCTCACTTTATCATTTTGGCAAATAATGTGTTAATTAATATTTTACCTTAATCAGTCAGTGATATATTTGCTGTATAAAACAACATCCAAGTAAAACTGTCCAAACCCACACAGGCCTCTACTGTAGGTAGAATGTGCAAAAAATCTTGTTATGTGCACATTAAAAATGCAATCATGCTTTTGGTCAAACGTTTTATCTATCACATAAAAAACTGTCTGAAGAGAGTTTGACTGGTTGAAACATTGTCACAAATAATGAGAGACCCAAGTCTTTAGTGCAGTCAACTTTATAAAAGTAGTACAGTAAAATAAAGACAATACTCATCAGTTCAGATGGTAAGTCAAAAAAGCACATGCTTTGTTTTAACATTCTTCATACACATATTTGATTAGCCTTAATGTGTGCAAATAGCTCACTGTCTGGTCACATTTAACTGTCTATAGCCTTGAATAAAAATACATTCACATGAGAAGCACTGAGCTTCTTAAGTACTCAAAAAGGAAAGCATTTTCTTGTATGGCACACTGAAAAAAAAGGTTGCTTTTGTTCATCCTGAGATGGCTGAACGGTTGTATAATGGACTGTAAAAGTTTGACAGGCTTTACTTTCCAATGATGACATTTCTGTAGCCCTTGACGTGACACAACTTGTTGCTGTTGAAGTCGACCACCAGCTTTCTCAACCCAAAGTGGCTGGGAGTGAAGTAAATTTTCACCTTGGCATCTTCCCCGGGACCCACTGGTGAGCTCAGCCTGCAGGGTAAATATTTAAATATTATACTTGTGAAAGACACAAGGGGGATTTTTACTATATAAATATTTGTCTCAATATTTCAACGATCAATTCTAACTCGTGAAAGACTATTTATGGAGACAATACAGATAAAGCTGCTTTAACTGCTTAAGAGAGGGCTTTTAATTATAATTTCATTCTCCCTCTTGCACCAAGATCAGTGCAACAAATCATAGTGCAATATAAAAGTTACAGTTACTAATCTATGATGGAGCAGCTGCTCTGTTTGTAACTTAAGAAAATTAATATCTAGGGACTTTTACAACCTCTCAGAGATGACGTGGCCCCCGGTGAGGTTGGCCCCCTCGATGCTAAAGCAACAGTCATCCAGCGTCTCTGGCAGAGGGTTTAGTAGGGTGATCTCTGCTGCTAGTTTCCGATTCTCCTTTGGTTCACCTAGGATCTGCAGATCACAGGTGTTAGTTAATGGAAGTCTACAGTAAGAACTGTGCTGCTTTGCAAGGCCCAGGCTTTGTTTGCACATTCTATATGTTATTAACAATGTTGTAGTGATTAACTTGTTTTATAATTTTTGAATTTTTCTGATGAATTTTTATGGCTTAGTTTGACTTTGAGTTTGTATTTAATTAGGCTTTGAGATGCTTTCACATAGTAGTGACACCAGCCAAAAAACCCTGTCTCTTGGTGCAGGTCAAATACTCACTCTGACTTTTATTTCAGGATTTTCCAGGACAATGTTTCTCACTGCCAGCATTGGCTCGCCAGTGCTGAAGTCAAACAACAGAGCTGCCAGACGGATTAAGTTGTCCTCAGTGAGCTGGTCTCCATACTTAGAGTAGTTCAGCCTTAGTGGAACTCGCCTCTCTAGAAAAAAAACATGTAAAGTATATTACACTTACAGTAAAAAGTGTATACAGCATTCAAATTCGAGCGCATGGTGGCTCGGCTCACCTGCTCCTGGTGAGAGTTCAACGTTGAGTAGGTCTTTAAAACCACAGTTTCCACCTGTAATCCCACTGTAGGACACGGCGCAGGATCCAAACAGCAAGCGGCACTTTTTCTCGCTTTGCGTGTTGTTGGTAACCACAGCAAACACGTCAAAGTCGCAGCCCTTCCTCATGTCTGCTGAGACCTTTATAGTGAGGTCCAAGCCTTGGTTTTGCAGCTGCTGGAGAAGCTTGTTTTGGTGGTCGGCCTTCTTGAAAGCCTCCCGCTCTTCATGTGAGCCTGGAAATATGGAAGCAACACAAGCACACACTGAGACTCAGATGTGACAACGTTAAGCAATGCCTACAAAAGTGGACCAAAGCTCTATGTATTTAACATGACAAATTGCCTGCATGAGTAAGGGAGCACACAGTGGACATTCCTAAACTATGGAATTTAAGAGTTGGCGTCATGTACATTAGGGAAAAAAAATGCATTTGAAGAATGTAAGAATTTACACACATTAGACCTGTCGGTATGTAGAGGGGTCTGTATATAGTTAAGGTCCTAGGTTTGTTTACATGTACAGAGTTTCCAGCTGCTCAGCTCTACCTTCAGGGTGCTTGTAGAGATGAGTGATGTCTTCTCTGGCATCACTGCCCACACTCTTTGTGCTTATCTTCTGGCCCACTAGTGCAGTGGAAGTGACTTTCGATGTGGTGCCGTCATTTTTCTTCATGTACGTGATGACATCGGCGTTGACCTCAGCAAAGACAAACGGGGCATCATACCTAAACGTGAGCTCGCCCTCCTTGATGGCCTTGACAGAGATAGGACCACAGCGGTACTTCCCTAAGAGAAGAGCAACCTTGGTGAGGGCACGTCTTGATCATAAATGGTCTCTTGGGTTCATCGGTGCCTTGTGTTCATTACCTTCACTTTTCTCCTGTGGTGTTGGGTCACTGGCCTGCCAGCCGTCAAAGTCAGATTTAAGGTCAGGCCTGGTCATCCAGCTCTCCACCCAGCAGTGGTAATTCCTACAGAAACAATCCACACCATCAACACTTGAATGGCAACTAAATCTCTGCTGTGCTGTCAGGGTTAGTAAAAAAGAATCTTAATTACAAAATATTTGGCCAGAACTCTTCTAAACCAACAGGACATGAATCAGATTACACAATGTTTCTATTTCCCTCCATAAAAGTCTTTCAGACTGAAATTAAAATCTTACAGTTCCCCAAAATAATGAATTATGTTGTATGATGCACTTGTATTGTAAAATTTGATTTTTTAAAGCCACATTTGGAAGAGAGAGAAAACATTTTGCACTTAAGACGTGTTAAATGTAACACTTTGGCACTAGTTACAGTACATTTCTTCAAAACTTGTTGATCATTCCACCCAATCTTAATTCATTTTTATTAATTAGGTCTGTTAAGGACCCATGTGGTTAAATGGTTAGGGCTTCTGGTTTTCACCCTGATGGCCCAAATTCAATTCCTACTGTTGTATTTCCAAAGTACTGTTTAAACTATACATCAACCCTGTACAAAAAGCACAAGTTACTTAATATGGCCTCGGTACAGGAACTGTACTGTAACTGGTTTTAAAATATTACACATAGCACCATTAAATAGCCTTCTAGTCGTAAAATTTACAACATTCCAAGTACACTGACACCACACAAGCCGGCCCCCTACTGTCCTATAATATTCATTAAACTTTCATGTTATTACCAGATCATTTCTCTTTTCTGAATAGGTTCTCCATTTTCATTGACGAATCGTTCAATCACCAGGTTGCTGTTGCTGTCGTGGGCTGACAGGTAGTTGGTGACAACTCTGCAGGGGATGCCGAGGGCTCTTGAAACTAACAGGAAACAAAAACAATGATATGTATGAAGTAATATGACACTAAGAGGGGGAGCTAAATGCATATCATGACCGTGTGTTTATTTATATATATATATGTTGTTATGTTCTGTCAAGTGTGTTTCCCAGTGATAGGCCACCAGGCTCCACTTTGTCCTATCTTACTTGTACAGGCCACTGCAGCAAACACCCAGCACTGTCCGTAGCGAACAGGCTGACAGGCTTGTGTGTCCCAGTTGCGTAAAATCTCTACACTGCCCTTCCAGAACATGGGGCTGACGCCTCCTTTGTAGTCATCTGTCCAATTTCCAAGGATAACCCCTTTGTCATCATTACAATTTACCTAAAAGGCCAAAAAAAGCAGTGTAAACTTTTATTATGTACGCATCTATGCAAACAAAAAAATACAAGTATCTGTGTCTAACTAGAAAAGCAGATGGAGATGGCACAAGTGAGTGAACTTACCATGGCACTGAGCACTCTGGAGATATAGATGGGTTTTTTCCTCAGTGAACAGTCTTTGCCAGAATTTTTCAGACATTTAGGATTCGTGTCCAGAATCTTCAGACAGATATCCAGGATCCCACTCTCAAACTGTAGAGAAATTTTTTTTTTTACTGCTGATTAGTTCTTTGTCAGCATAATTCAAAGTGAAACATTCTCTCTGAACTCAATTCAACATAAACAGGTGCAAACATGTAACAAGTAAAATGACCATTTCTGCCAAGCTGTGTAACTGCTTAGGCAGGCAAACTTGAGCAGATATCAAAGAAAAATTGAGAAACAATAACAATCCTGCCATTTTATCAGGCCCAGACTTTCCACTGTCAGATATAAAAACCTGAGCTAATTGCAGTGTCAGATATGATGAAAATATTGCTTGTTTGCTGTTATATAAGACATAATAAATCACTTACTAAAATTATCACTGACATTTTTATTTCTAATGCTGCCCATGTAAATGCGCAACATAAACAGGTCCTATAAGAGAAATAAATGACCTATAAGAGAAATACACCAGTTTTTTTGTATATAGTCTATTCTGTGTACATGTTCCTTTACATTTTCTGTATGTAGCATGAAGGGCTAGGAACTTTAATTTTGTTGTGCAACCCTGTGTTTCGCACATGAATAGCATGTGTCTTGTTATCAGAATGACCGTGATGAACTCCACCCTGGCAAAATCTTTGCTTGGTTGACCACAGTATGCGTGGGAGATGTAAGTGAGGCTGACAGTTTCTGTGTTGGTTTTGGTACCTGGCCAAAGTTCCAGGGAGTTGGTATGGGATGTTTGTAGCTGCCTCGAAAAATGATTCCATCCTGAGATAAGACATACTCCTCCAAATTCTGCTGATTGTCCATATATACTGCATCTCCTGTTGCCAAAATACACCACAAACAATACAAAGAGTTTCCCTATGATGGCCTGAGTGGAACATGGCTGGAAAACTGTTAGTCTTACTTGCTTGGAAGCAAAAACATACGTCACTCTGCATGTGATAGTCTATTTATAGCATTTTAATGGAATTCCAAACTTAGTTATTGAAAGAACAGGATTTTTTTTTTATTTTAAGAAATGCTCCCACTGACTTTCTTGTCAAAAGCTGAGATGAATATGTCACTATAATTCTCATATATCGGTCTGTTCAATACAGCCAAAAGTTGAGGCTGGTTAGCATGCATAGTTCACCGCCTGTGAAGAAATAGTATGACTAATAACTGCAATTTGCCCTTTTAAACACTTCCTTTTTTGTTTTACTTAGATATATAACATGTTTAATGGTGAGCAACAGAGGTGTTGGTGGGGTATTTTTTTAACTTTGAACTTTGGAAATTTTTTATCTGTTTCCATTTGTGTGTTAAGCTAACTTACTAGCTACTTGGCATTACCCTATGTGTCTTTTCATATGATATAAGAGTGGGAGTGCAAGATCTTATCTGACTTATGGAAAAAATACTTTCCAGAATGATACTATGGCCTAAAAATCAAGAAATAATTATTAAACTAAAACAACTACAATTCCCCTATAATCTCTGCAGCACTGCTGCTGAATAAGTCCTGCCATTAGCCTCCTGTGAAATGAAACATGATCAACAAAGCACTCTGTAGTCTAAAATTACAACACAAGATACATAACATGACAGATTGATGTATGATCTGTTTACCCACCTGGACACCAGGGGTTGAAGAGCAGAATAAACTCAATCTGGCCTGATTGCCCCAAGGTCAGGGTGTAGCGGCCTATGGGTGCATCAGGAGCAGCACAGATGGACAGGGCAACCATGTCACCCGGGGGGCTGGTGACAGCAGCACTCCAGCGGGAAGTGTCAATGTTGGCAGACAGGCCAAAGGAGGCCCTGGTGCCATACTCCTCAGAGGGTTCAGGACCTGCATGTAACAGTGAATATAGTTAAGAGCCAAGAGACTGGGTGTGGGAAACAGCCAAGAGATTTGGTAAAACCCTTGTGTCCCAAGACTGAAAACCCTGAGGGTATACTGTTACTGTTTTCCCAACCCTGCCTAATTTAAATTCAAACATCCCCGGAATCTCATCTCATGCATGGACAGAATAACTTCATAATAGCACCTAATTATGGCCAAAACTGACTGGAACTCAAAGCTCCCTCAGCGACCTAATTTCAGACAAAATCATGTCTGTTCACTCCAGTTCAAAGAGCAAAATCCTTCACATCTTTCACCCCGTACGGCCATCTAAAGCAAATGCAGGTTTTTTGACCACGTTCTTTTCATTGGGTGGGATTAAGGGTTACTTCAATCCACCCAAATATACTTGCCATTTAAAGGTTGACAATGTTATCTATGGATATGCACATGCTTTCCTGTTGGCAAGCAACGCTTCCTCAAACAGTTGAATTTGGCAAGTAGCAGCTGTCTTATCATACTCAACATGAAAAGTTTATCTTAGGATACACTAAGGAGAAGAGACAGATTATTAGAGTATGGTATCTTGGGTTATTCTGAAAAAAAAAAATTCCCAACAGTTACATTTAAGATGACTAACACAGCAGAACTTAATTACAGAGAAACCAAAACAATATAACACAAACACTGGGTATGCTCACTGTAAAGACCAGTAGCAGAGACCAGTAGCAAAGACCACTGTACAAGGGAAAATAACTTCCCCTTCATTCCCACCGACATTACTGCTACTTTTCTCTCTCATCTTTGAAATCACAATAGGTAGCAGGGTTACACACAGTGGTTTCCAATGCACACCCTAACTTCCTAAAAGATAGGGCACAAAGCCATTTTTTTCCCTTCATCCTGTGATCATTAAAGGATTGTTATTTCACCCATTAGTCACATTGTGAGTTTTTTTCTCTTTTATTTTATATTATATTTTTATTCTCTTTATTCATAGGGACCCTCATATTAAAATTGCATTTGATCATTAACTGATACTTAAACAAATAAGTTCAAATCTTCTAGTAATCTATTAAAACTAATATGCTGAATTAAGAAAAGCTCTAAAGAAGCAGAAGCACCTGTCTCTGCAACACAGTCAAGAGAGCTGACTCCTGGCTGGAAGTTTCTGGAGCGAAGGTACAGGCTAACTGTGAAGGGTTGGCCTCTCCTCACGATCAGACGATCTATACCGTTGAGATCGGTACGATGGTCGGTGTTGTTGAACTCACACTCCAGGTTCCAGCGATCAATGTCCAGAGCTTAAAAGAAAAGATGATATTTAAAAACAAAAAAAAAACAAATAAAGATTTAAACTATAACCCACTTTTCAGCTTATTAATTGACATGTGTAAAACATGTATAATCTCAGCTCTTTTTAAAGATAATAACAATAATAATAATAATAATAATGATAATAATGGAGCACTTTAATTGCTACAACATAATTTCCATGGTGTGTGTTTAAGTTTAAAGCTGTTTCAAGGATATTATATGAATATTTAATGAAATTTTAAAAAGTCCAACAATTATAAATATACTTATAAATATAACTGAAAATACGTAATAGAAAATTTGTAATTGAAGACTTGTGGCAAATTAACCAGAAAGATCTGGGTAACAAGAGTCTGGATTTCTTCATGTTTAAGCTATGTGTTTTTCATATTTTCTAAAAAACAAACTAAACTACTTGCTTGACTAGCTGGTTTCAACAATCTTTTTTTATTATCCTGACTAATTTAGAAAAAGAAAATTGTCAAATATTTGCAAATATTCATCATCTGTTTATCATTTAGCAAATTTTGTGGAGTTTGGAACAAAACCAAGGACTGCAGGACACTTTCAGTCATTCAAAATAAGATGGTATTACATCACAAGGCTGTCTGTATGACTTTAATGAGATGTAAACACAGACAGAGACTAAGACTCACACAACCACTCCTTTTCTCAAGAGCTTGTGACTAAGAAAATCCCTCCCTCATATTTCCTGTTTGTAAGAAAAGTTTAACTCCCCCTATATGTTGCGTCTCGAGTCCTACAGCTGCCTATTCAGAGGCTGGGCTGTTCCACGACGTGTCAGGAGGTTAACCTGTCCCCATACGCAAGTTTGTGTCAGGGCTGGGCTGAGTTGAGCAAACAAAGGCTGAGCTGCAAAGACTTCCTGCTGTTTTACATGACTTTCTTAGGAGACCATTACCCAGTATTTCTCTGATGTTTTACTGACCTTGACCTTTGTTCAGTCCCTAATTCAGGACATATTAGTGTAACTAATCCAGGCAAATGCTTTAAAGATGACAATGCTATGTAGTCTGGAACAGCTGGAGACTGTAGTTGGAGGATTATGAGGCCTTTGCTGTCCTGCCATTGCATGTTCACCAGTCTTTAAGCTTACATTTGATTCATGCAAATTGATGGGGAACCATCTGGAGAAATAAATATCTAACTCGAGTCAAGGAAATAGACTTTTTTTCCACTTTTTCCTTTTGAGGAGAGAAGAATTTTAATTTCCTTGCACTTCAAGGCAAGAGAGTCCAATAAAACTGATCTAGTGCTTGCAAAATGTGAAAACAATTACAAGGTGTAACAACACATAAATGTCCCTGACCAAAAACCTTCAAAAACAGCACACTAATGGTGCAATGGGAGACTGATGTCATACAGTGATTTGGGGGTCTTGTTGTGGCTACACAATGAATATAAAGGAAATCACATTTTCATTTGCTGCCAAACTGCAGGGCAACAGCATGTGTTGTTACAGGTGAAGCTGTTGCAGATGTTACACAAGTGTGATGAACAACCAAACTGAGCACTCTTTTTTCACAGTTTGCAGTTTATTCTATAGGCATATGCATATAACTTGTATCAGCACAATAGTCATATATAAAATGCTTGGGCAGAAATTCCTCAGCCTTGACCTTGCCCTCCTCAGTAACCCTTACATACTGTAGACGCCCACACTTTACTCCCACTGTACCACCATGACCCACACCACAGAGGGACTGTTTCATAAAGAAGCTCTGGGAGCGGCAAAAGCCTTATAAGGAAATTAAAACAAAATGTTGGTGGTGTAAACTGGGTGGTGGTCAGGACAGTAAACAAAAACTATTCTAATTCTGGAAAAATAAACATGCAAACTGTCATCAAAAGTGAACGGAGTTTTTAGTCTTGTAGGTAACACCCATGCTGACTTAAGAACTCCATTACAGACACTTTCAATATACAAGTAAATGCTTTGAGCATGTATAACAGAAAACAGGCAACAGATTCATCAATATGCTGCTTGTTTCACATCCAAACATGTGGTGATTTGGTTCATTCAAATTTGCATTTTTGTCTCACTTACATCCTGTGACTGTAAAGATTAAATGTACTAAACAGCAAAAGTGTTTCTGATTTGACTTCAAACTTTTCCAGTTCACAGTTTTCTATTAAATACAGCACAATGCTGCTTTTACCATAAAATGTCCAATAGTGTGCCTCACATGTGGTATGCTATGCATTTTGTCTAAACACAGACACACATAGAACAAAAATTCCAAAAATTTAAAACTTTTAGAGGTGATGCAAGGCAAAACCTTGATGTTTGACTGCTGTCTTGATTTGACATATTTTAAAAGAGTCCATAAGGGCTTGAGCAAACTATTTATGTGTGTGCCTATAAAGATTTTAGCTGTCGACTGGTTGAGGCCTCAGCTGCTCTCAGCTGTTGTAATAAGCGTAAAGGTCCCAGGGCAAGAATCATCCGCTCAAACATGAGGCTGAAACATTTTTCAGATGCGTCTGTCAGATCTTTCTCAGGTCCCTGATGAACGTGGGCTGGGCAAACAACTGCAGTACTGTACTGAAAACAGCTAATACTAGGCAATAATATGTGCCGCCTGTGACAGCTTACATTTGTCACCTTTGTTATTTTAAGACATTCACAGAACATATTTTTAAAACCTGTGTGCCCAGTGTGAGTCAAAGTCCGCCCCTCATGGTCAGCTTTTTTAATACAAACCCCTATTAAGGAGAAATGAGGGAAGAAAACATTGAAGCAAAAATCCTTTGGGTTTACATAAATACAGATCATGTTGCCACTGAAATAATTTTCTACTTTTAGCCACTCAACTGGGTACAGTAAACTATCACCCATATATCCTTATAACTGCAGGAATACCTGTTTTCCATGAATTATTTAAAAAGGTTATTGCAGGCAGTTTGTGACAACTTCTATATAAAAGTAAGCAGTGCTGAACTTACCTTGAGCCATCACTGCTGCTGCTGTGTTCTATGGAAAAGTGTTTTTAAAGTGTCTCCGGTACAGACGAGAGTACTTGTGTCACTCCTCGCCGTTATCTCCCTCGTATTTGTAGCCCTCCTCGCGCTAGTCTAGTCTAGTCAGATGGTGGGCGTGACGCGACCCTCCCCTGAGCAGCACGCACCCACTCCCGCGTGTCCACTCACGCACGCGAGAGCACGCACATGTTGTTACATCTTCAAGTAAGGATTCGTCACAGACTAAACGTCAGAGAGCGTCCTGGAGAGTTGAAAAGTTTGCTCTCTGAACTTCATGAACTCAAGTGTGAAAGAGTCGAGCCGGCGAAAGTGACCAAGGTAACTTGTAGACCGCAGAAACTGCTGGCTTGAGATCAGATATAAACACATGTAGCTAATACCGTGGCACGGGCAACCGTGGCAACCATTTTTAGGTTAGTGTCTGCTGGAAGCATTCAAACAGTTTTAACTTCATCCCTTGTCACCGTTTTAGCTCACTAACGAGTGTAAGCCAGTCAAAATGACCTTCAATTACTCAACATCTTTCGTAATAATTCCTAATAAATCTGTGACATTGTTAGGTCAGCCCTTGCGATTTAGCGTCAGCCACTCAGCTGAGTCATCACACTCACTTCCTCAGCTAAGTTAATTGACGTGAAGCCAATCTAGCGAGAGTTGTTTTTTAAACCATTATTATTTGAACTATTAGACATTTTTTTATATACTTGATAACCAACTTTCATAGCCCAATCACAGTCCGGCTTCAGCTTTTTAGCGAAAAATGTATTCCACTTCATTTAATTTAAGCAT
>JAQNCA010000014.1:18097534-18110088 GCA_029783725.1 Acanthurus tractus
GAGTGTAACGTAAGGTTTTCTTTAGCACCGTAATGTTAATCTCTATTGTGATCTATAAACGTGCTAGTTACCTCTAGGTTATCAATGACACACATACACACGAGCTACATAGTCACCCTGCCTGTCATGTTTCTTTATTACTATGAACAAGAAAACTCAAGTTTATTTTCAGTCTCAGACAAGCACCTCCTGCTGCCATAAATAGCCTTACTTATTAGAGCTTCATCTGCCACTCAAAGTAATCCCCACCACATGCCCTATGTGTTGCTGTTTGGGTAAAGTGCTCTGGGTAACCGACAGTGCCCACGGTTACAGGAAATGTTTTAGTCTTTTAAAGTATTCAGTTCTTTATTTTGTCAGAAGAAATGCATAAGTGTTTGGCTGAATGTGAGCATGTAGGTATTGGTCCTGTTATGGCAGTAGTTTGTCAATGAAAAACAGAAAAGTACCTACTCAAACCTGCATAAGAGGTCTAAGTTTAGTCCTGTCATCTGTCAAGCTATTTTAACGTGTGTGTTCCCAATGTAAACTACTCTTTAAAACCAAGCTTCATCAGTGCAGATGTATCACAAGGAAAATTCGCACTGGTATATTGATGAGGTAAAGAGGTTATGTTATGTTTGCATGGCTTCAAATACACAAAAGGAGAAATTGTGAAAACAAATTGTCATTTAGAAAGAAAAGTAAAACATTTGCCACAGCACTTATTTGAAACTTGCCTGTTTGTAAAGTTGCCTTGCCTTGTAAAGTTCGAGAAGTCTAAGCATCAACTTCAATCCAAAATGCTAAAGTCAAAAGGCAAAAATGAATTTGTAACTGTGGCTTCAGAAACTATGTCAATATTAGTAGAGGATGTAGCCAGTCATGTGGTTTTCAACCACTCCAGGCAGACTAGTATTAACTAAAAACAAAAGTCTTGGCTCCAAAGTTGGGCATTACATCAGTAAAGTGATTTAAGTGATTTACAGAGCGCCGTCCAAACCGCACTGAGGAAATGACGGAGGGCCTTTGCCAGGGCACGCTTGGCCACTTCAGAGAGACCGTGGCATCGATCACCTAGACTCACTTCCAGATTAAATAATTAATGTGTTCGAGGAGGAGTCAGATTTTTAGTGTCAGAATTTAAATGACCCAATAAAAAAGAAAGAGAAAACACTTTTGTTTTTATTCTAAAATCTCCTCAAAATAGGCCTCATAAAAACAAAATAAAATAATTAAGGCAGCACATTGCTAAATACTAAAATCACACACACCCTTTACAGGGAGAGAGTGTTTTTATTTATTTATTTATTTTATTGTTTTTTTTGTTTTGTTTTTTTTTGAAAAAGACAGTTGATGATTTAATTGATCACACATGTAGCTGAGTAAAGCAATTCCAAAGAAAGTTAAACCAAATGGTTAAACAGGGGAAGTGAGACTCTTTCCACACTGCAGACATCAAGGTTTTTGGAATACATCAAGGTCAAATCACAATTCCTTTTAACTACTGTGTGCAATGACAGTGTCTGTGACACAGCATGATGTATCTTTCTTTTGAAAGGTATAATTGCCTCCTGTGCAGTTTTTCTCAAGTTAGTATAGCTAATCCTGAGTTTCATTTGGTGCAGAGAGAAGTCTTGGACTTTTTGATATTGGCAAAATCAAACATCAGGATTTATGACCCAGTATCTTGATATCTATATAGCAGTTTTTGAGTAATGATAATCAATAAGGTGTCAGAACAGCTGGAATAGTCAGTTAAGTTCAGAAAATAACATCACAGCATATGAATAAGCAGTAAGAGACCACATTTATGCCATATCACAACAACATAACAAAATTATATCACATTACTGACAAATAGCTGCAGTTGAGAGTTTGATGTATTCCTTCTTATACAATAAGACTTGGATGATGTCCGTACAGCTATTTGCTTTAATTTAACCGGGGAAGTTAGTCTACTTCCTATCCCAGCAAATAATTCATCAAAATTTAAAACATATATTACGGGTGTATCATTAAGTGCTTTATATGCTATATTAGTGCCTTATCTGACATTTTGTGCTCATATTTAAACTATTTGGAAAATAAAAATTAAAGACAAGTAGTAGCCAACAATACTTGAGTTGAGTCGTTTCAGTTGGACTGTAAGCACATTAGTTAAGTTTATTGCATAAAAACGTCATGTTGCAAAAAAACACATGTAGAAGCCAAGGTAACACACCCCTCATCACTGCAAATATTTTGTATTTTATAAAAGAAAGAAAGAAAGCATTACAAAAGACATTATCTTCATACCAGTAGCACTTTACTTTGTACAAAACTGTTAATTTAAAAAAAAAGATTGCATTATTTCAGAGGAAATAAGTAAGACACATGTTGTAATTAAGTTTGGTAAACCTGTACAAGAGTCAACATTCGTACATTTATGATACAAAAAATGGCATTGTTGTTTTAATTGCCTTTGTAGTTTTCCATGGACAAGAATTTTGTTTTGGGATCAGCGTGAGGCATGCTCATATGAGTCTGTACATTTCAATTTCAACAGGGTTATTTTGCCTAATTCTGCTACGACTGTAACATTTAGCATTATGCAAGGAATAAAAGATAAGCAAAGACTCAAAGACCATGCAGCAACAACTCTTTGATCCTTTAAAAAAGCTATGAAACTAGACTGCAAAGCATCATCAGGTAAGCATTTCAATATGTATCAACTTTTTTAAGTTCAGAATACATTTCAGGACATTTTTCAGACCTATTGTTAAGTTGGTGGATTTAAAAGATCTATTTACAAAGTGGTAAAAGATTACAGTTACAGTCGGTATAAAAGGATGTCTGAACGAGTGGTTTCATCTTCACTCTTGACACAAACGGGTGACTGGTCTTTTCTTTAGACTCAGATCCTGTAAGAAGAAAGTAAAATTTTTCAACTAACTTTTCTTTTTTAAAACAGCACAGTTTTTAATTCATAAACACACCAAAACGTACTGTTTATTATTTAACTATACTGACCTTGTACCGTATATCACAGGTCAGACCTCAGTGGATTTCCCAAGACTGGAGTTCTGGACCTTAAAATTCATTAAAAAAAATCAATAATTCAATAATATTCATAGAACAGGATTGATCTTCAAAAATGACAAATTACAAGTAAGAGGAAAAACAGCTCAAGATAAGGAGGGCAGAGAAAGACTATTGAGTGACTAATGAATCACTGAGTGGTAAACTTTTATGCTGCATTAGGTACTTTATGTTTTTATAACATGTATACATATATAGGACTCCAAAACATTTCTAATACACAGAAAAAACATATCACAAGACAGAGTTCAATGATGTTGTAGAGTAGAGTGGGATGTCATCACTGTCCAACAGCTGTTATAGTCAATAAAAATTAATTCTTGTGCTCCATCATAAGTAGTAACAGAAAATCAATAGCTTGCTCACTAACTTCCTGTATCATTCTTGGATGTTATGTCTGGCATTTTTCTCAGTCTTTCCCCGGAAGTTCCACGGATGATTTTTGATTTTACCAATATTATTCTATTAGCTATTGGGGGTCTTAATTGGTCCTGAATACTGACAGGCGTAAAGGGGACATGAAGCCACCAACAAACGTCCAAATGAAACTCAGTTACCTTTTTGTAAAAACTACAGCTATTTTAGGTTTAAACACTGTTAGAAACATTTGGTGTAATTTAGGTCACAACCCAGCGACAAAATATATAACATAGGTCTAGACTTTTAATGCAGAAATGTCATATACAATATCTTTATCCATATGAACAATTACCCAGGTATTTATGAGCTTAGTGTTGCACCTTGTTAGAGGGCAAATCTTTGTCCTGATATTGTGGTTTAGACGTGGGCTTCGGCGCAACTGGTGGTTGTTTTTTTTCCAGGAATCCTGCCAGAGCATTTGGTTTGTTGACAACTGCACAGGGTTCAGCTGTGTGATCAACTGGTGCCTCTTTAACGGTGATCGTGGAGGCACAGACGGAGGAGGTGTCCTCCACTTCTCCTCCGACAGCAGAGTGATAGCTGTGACTGGAACTGCTGAAGCCACTCACACTCTCTCCTGATGACTCGGAGCTGTCCACTTGAATAAAGAGAAGACGTGATCAGTGAATTGTTGGATGGATGATCCAGTTGACCAACCAAACATTGTGGCTTAGTGATAAGAGACATTTTTCAACTTGAACCCCAAAGATTTGACACTGTCAGCAATCAGCATACATGGGCGTTTTTGGATGCCTTTATTGTCTTTATTTGAGGGCAGTTAAACTATACAAGTTTTTCAGACTCAAAACACGATACCCAGCAGCCTCTGTGAAGCTATTTAGGGGCCATCAATAATACACTGACTTGGCAGAGGCATATTCCTGAGTGTACCATTGCATCTGATATATTACACTGAAAATAAATCGTGAGCAACATTCTTTTAATACGGGAGTTCAGAACATACTGTTTCACTGAATTATACACACTGAACTCACACAATAAGTTATGACTCCCACTCTCATGGTCCAGGTCATCCTCCTCCAGAGTGCCGGGAGGAGATCCATATTCTCCAAGACCCCCAGAAACCACCCTTCGCTTTGGCCCACACAAGTACAGGGGTCCTACAGGGGACAGGGAACCCCTTCCAGAGGATGAGGAGGATGAAGATAAGCTGCTTCCTGAACCAACAGATTTTGGACGTTCCCCAGGAAGGCGATTGTGTAAACCATGTGATCCTGCAGAGGAAGGCACCCTGTTTTCTGCAAAGAGCAGGTGAGAATAAGTTTAATGAGAAAAGAGTCATTTGCTCGGAAAAGCCAAAAATGAGTTTAAGTTATCATAAAACTAAAACCACCTCAAATGTTAAAATGAAAGTAACAAGTTATCAAGTAAACCTGGTTTACCTCTTCCCATTAATACATAGTTGACGGCTCTGTCGCTGATAGCTGCATCACTAGGCTGAATGTCCATGAAAGGCTTGTTTCCAATACCCATAAATACTCTTTCCTGCATTCGGACCTCTAAAAAACATATGTGAAGGTATTAGCTGGAAAATAGTTCAAGTTTGGACATTGATGAACATACAAGTTGTAGTTTAATGATGGGGCCATAAACACTACAATGATCCATAGGGGAGATTCAAAGTAACCAGACTAGAATTCTCATTATTTGCATCTTGAGGTACGGTTTTCCAACGCTCTATTTTTTTAAGCAATTTTTTTTTCTGTTGCTTTCTGCAGTCTTTCTCCAACAACCAAGCTTGTCTCCTTGATGTTATTAAGAACCACATACTGAGAAAAAAAAACTCAAAGGTGTGAATAGCTGTGGGGAAGTGAGTGAAAGAAAGTGGCAGAAAAATGAGCAGAGCAGAGAAAATGGTGAGGAAAACAGTTTAACTCAGCAGCCCTGGTTATCAACCATGTCTGTATTTAAGAGAACTGTTTGCCTAGGAAAAAGCTGAAGTAGAACAAGTTTCCAGCTACATTCTGTATGGGTAATGCGCAGGTGAAGACATTTTTTACTGATCATCTTATTACCAAGTTTTGTTGAATATATTCATGTCAGCCCACACAGGCTACATGGAACTTTTAATCAATCTGTTAACAGAATGTAAGCAGTGTTTGTTTATGTGTTAGTGTTCATATTTCTGTGTTTATATGCGTACCTCTGTTGTGCACTGCCTGCTCCCACAGGATTCGCTCCAGGTCCTTTGTCCAGGCATCCTTCACCTCCCGGCTAACTGCTTGAAGTGTGTATGTATCCTGAGTTTTCCTCTTCCTGAACCATATCTCAAAACACAGGCCACTGTCACCGCTGCTCTGGGTCAGGCCTATATCCGACGTCTAACCATGAACAAAGACAAACTGATCATGTGAAATTGCAGTTTAAATGAGGAGTTTGGCAAGTTTTTGACATTTTTTGCCCTCTTAGTATTTTAACTGACTTAGATAAATCCTATGAAATTTGTCAGAAGGTCTACCAAACTGCTGAAAAGGACAGTAAAGTGTGAAAGTGTTAGGGCAGAGAATGGATCTCATAAGCAGGGGCAGACTGAGCAGCATCAGTCCATCAGTCAATTTGCCAAAGCAACAACAGTTGTTCTGGTAGATTATAGGTGGTATTTATGATTTCTGATGCTCAGTTAATACATTGTTCTTTAAATTTATTCTGCGACTGTACATTTAAAGTTACTTGACTACTTTTCCAATTTGTTGATAATTACTGTTTCTCTGTTTTTAACACAATCTTTTCAACATTAACTTGTGACATAGGGTCAAACTTAAGTCAATTCGTTTGGAAAGATTTCGAAGCAGTGACAAATACTGGTAAAGTTCCTCTGTAGGTTATGAGTAAATGTATTGCAAGACATAAGAAAGGTTTCAGTATTTTGTGAACTTGTATTAACTTGTTATGAAGAGGAAGTACTGAGGCCTTCTGTTTCTGGAATGACTGTTTTTACTAGTATGTCGGCTACACATTAACTCATTGGAACTTCACATAAATAGTGTAAGTGTGATGAGGCAAAATGTGGACCTTGAATGACTGTTTGTAGATATATGTGTCATTTCCTACGTCCGTCTTCCTGGTCTTACTGAAGAGGATGAGTTCTTGAAACAGGAAAATGTGTCGGAAACACTTTTTCTTCCTGAATGTTACTAAGAACTCATCCTGGCGTATCAGCTGGCCCTGCTCCTTCAAATTAACCTGCAGTACACAAAAGAAAAAGTGACTGACTTGTTAGTGGGTAAAAGTTGCTGCTCTTCAACAGCCAGCCAGAGAAAAAACAAACATGAAAATTCATACTGTATATACCAAGAAAACCACAATGAAGCAACGTACAGATTCTGCTCATGCCAGCACAGCCAACCTCATAATGCCTCATATATAACTTAATAGTCAACATTTCATGAATTTGGAGTGCAAGAGAAATGATTAGCTCATTGAATAAGCAACATAATTCCTATGACTCCAACTTCATGTCCTCTGCTCTCCAGATAATGGAGCTCCAGTCCATCGTCCCACACACACATTTCCTCCCTAAACATTCCATGGAAAAGAAGGAGGAACTATTACTCTTTTCCCAGGAGATCTCATCCATTCCAAAATAATAATGAATAACCAACACTATTGCTCAAAAGCAAATAAGCATGATAAATGTTTCCAGTCTTTACCCTCAGCATGCATCATCCTTGATTAAAGTTTGTCATAGTCTTGCCTGTACCTGTTTACCTACTTTGTGTTTTTTTCCATTACAGGAGAGATTTCAGTGGTGTTGCCCAATGCTGGAAGAGGGTTGTAAGGTACTCTTAACACACTACACTGTATGCATATAGTAAACCTTCCTATGTATGAACTGTTAGAAAGACATAAAATCCTAATTTCTCAATGTCTCTCTAGATATTTTGATTTACATAATGCCATGAATGTTAAAAGAAACAGACTTGTCTTACATCACAGTGGAGGATGGCGTCCATGGCTAGCAGGTTGTTGCCGTGGCGGAGCTGGAACTGGATGACCTCCAGAGCGGCTTTGACCTCAGCCATCTCTCTAGTTTGTGCTGGACCACACTCCCTCATCATGTCCTGCAGCAGCAAGCTGTACTTGCTGATCCTCTGCACAGGCTTCAGCAGGTAAGACCACAGATCCATCTTATCCCCAAGCTTCAGCTGCTTTTGCTGGCATACGAGGAGAGGAGACAGAGTGGTCAGTGAACATGCAGCAGTGCCAGAACCATACATACAGCTAGGATCACACTAAGGCTAAGGTTAAGAGCGGGCTATGGTTAAGTGAATCAGCAGGCATCTACCAGCGCAGAGACATAACAGTTTTCTAATTAAGATAGTAATTAGACATTTCAGTTTGTCTAAGATTGTCCCTGTCTCAAGCAGGAAGTTGCTCCCAACATATTTGTGTAAAACTCTAAAATATCAGTTTTTAAAATTTAAAATAAAATGTTTCCAGTTTTCATATGGATATATTTCTTTTTAACCATGAAATAATCGAGAGTTGTTTTTTTTTGTTAAAATCTTTTGGCAGCTATTATTCCATTACAATTTATGAAGACATCAACAGGGATGGGATGGATTAAGAGTAAATTGTATTGACTTTGGTGATCCTTGAATCTGCTATTATCAGGTCAAACTTTGTTTGTCCAGTCCTTCTGTTTACGATTAAATATCTGGACAGTCAGCCACAGCTGTACTTTGTGTTTACTCTTAATTGGCAAAAGAAAAAGAAAAGTCTCTCCCTGCCTACAGACTGTTTGTCCTCCATTTTTCTTATGCATAAGATGTTGAATGGTAAATGTCACTAACTAAAGCATGTCATTAACGTCACTCTAAGCATGTAAGCATGCTTTCTTTTGCATTTAGCTCTCAGCAGTGCCTGCCTTAATATAGTCTCCATGTTGTAGCATGACTGTAGACTCTGATCTTGTTATAATACACCAATTTCCCTTTCCGTTTTGTTTCCTTTCATGGTGTTTGAGAAAATTCATGATGTGGTTTTGAGGAGAGAAATGAAAGAATGAGGAGTAAAAGGAGGCTGGCACTGGTTCTCACCTTGAAGAAAGCCTGTCCATGATTGATGAGAAGGCTATCAGACTGCGGTTTGTTCTTGCTGTAAAGGGCATACAAAGCAAAGCTCTCTCTCTAAAACAAAAAACAAAAAAATATAAACTATTAGTCACCTTCATTATCAATTAAAAAAGTATATCATATGCTAAACTGCAGACTGTGTAGGGTGCTGCCTCAGTTCACAGCTGTTGGAGTAAGATCATCTGCATTTCTAATTAACGTAATCAATGATTTCCACAGTTAAGCGTTGATTCCTTGGAAGCTGATGATTTAGCATCAGTTTATAAACAGGACACATCTGGAAAGTCCTTTGATAGCGTCAACTCAACTGAATAATCATTGTTTAAGCTCATAACAGGAAACCAAGAGCCATGTGTACATGTGTAAGCAATGGAAAATACAGTTACTGACACTCTGAATTGAGGAACAGTGGATTTACAAGGAATTGTCCTGCTTCAAATTCAGAATTATGAAACTTGCGGAGCAAACTGTGATTCATATTCAATACTTTGGTGCACTGTAGGTAATACATGTGGCACCTACGTGTCGTAGGAAGCAGCGTCCCACTCTGAAGGGTTCGTCCATGCAGCTCTCCAACTCATTCAGGAAGTGATGTCGGTGAAAGTCATGCAGTTTTTCTAAATTACCAAAGATGCTCCCCCTCTGGCCCCTGAGGTCCTGAGGAACATCAGCCCTTTCCAGCTCGGGGAAGTAGTGCTCTCGAACATAACCCAGAGCCTTAACGTACTCCCTCTCTGTGGACAGCAGCTCCTCCATGATCCTCCGAAGTTTCCTGTTCCACATAATACTTATGACTCATGTAAGATACGTAAAGTGAATTTATTAAAGCTCATAACTAAATCCAGGTAAGCTTGGTATCATATTCAGCTCAACAGTATTTATCTGTAGATAATACAGTAGTGTTAACTGGTGAACAACTGTGCCATTCACGATTATAACTGATGTCATTTGCCATATCCAGGAAAGTATCTCTGTGCTTTAGATTATAGCTGTGAGAGGGGGTGTTACTTACAAAACTTTGCTGCTATTGTTTTCTGTCGGTGTGAGTAATGTCTCTGGGGTCCTTAAATCTTTGAGGCTCTGAGTTGAGACTGTGCACCTTTCACTCTCCTCCTCATTACTGCTTCCTTTTGACTCACAACTCAGGTTTCCCAACTGTAAACTCTCATTATGGGATGAGGGCAGACTTTGAACAGGCTGCAGACTTTGTTCCAGTGGCTGTGTCTTGCTCTGGCAGTGTTTATTTCTTACATTTAAGGGTGAAAAGCTAGAGAAGCTTTTCAAATGAGAGCTCACACATGAGCCCTCACTTAAGGAGCGACCCAAAGGTTGGTGCAATGAAAAATCATCACCCCCATCGACTGAGTCGGTGCTTCTCAGATCTGCCTCGCTGTGGTGCTCTCTTGGCCTCCAGTTGCTTGCTCGACGATAGCTGCTGTTGTGTGTAGTAATTTTCTCATTCTGAACTGGTGCTTCAGGTAATTTTTGCTCTTGGAATTCTTCTTTTATGCTCTCTTTCAGATCAGGTTTTAAATGGTCATGGGTGCACACAGCAGTGTTGCTTTCATCTTCACTTATAGAGATCTTAACGGCCTCTTTCTGAGGGGTCAGCTGCTTGGTCAGGGTGCATTCGTCCCCCCCCTCTCCACTCCTTTTCTCCTCTACTCCATCATCCCCCTTAGGGTTGACAGCTGTGGTCTGCTGGATCTGGTTCTTATCTACGCCTTTCTTCTTTTTCTGGATCGCCTCAAGACGCTGCCCAACTTCTTGGCACTGGACCCAGGCTGCATTCCATACTCTAATCACTCCTGAGGCCCCTGATCCCACGGCACAGGCCTTAGCTTTCAGAGCCTGGAAGTGTGGGGTGGAGAATTCACAGCTGAATCTCTCTACATACATCTGGAGTGTGCTTAGGGTTGAAGCTGAGTAACACCCCTGCTCTACCTCCTCCAAAAACTGACTGCATTCTTTGGCCAGGGCAGATGCCTTGAGTGAAAGAAAGAACATTAAACATTTTAGATTTAAAGGGCAAAAAATGCAGGTCAGAATTTAGCAGAAAAAGTGCAAATAAGGAATGAAAAACCTAAAGTAGGAACGATGTTGAGCAATGTCAGAACACACACCTGCTCACAAAAGCGCTGCACATACACCAGTGTGTCCAGTTCTTTGTGCCTCCGTTCTGCCCGCAACGTAAAGTCCTCCATATTGGATTTGAAAGTGCTGACCATAGTTTTAAAAATGTCTGTTTCAGGACTGGAATGGCTTGTGCCAACAATTTCCTCAGCCTCCATCACAAGGCTCAAGCCGTATTGTCGTTTCTCCTGTGATAAATGATCAGATGTGAGGTGGAACCTCCCTGTTTGTTTATGCAAGTCATTTATTGACTATAAACTGTTAACACTGCAGTTATTTACATTTTTTAACTTTAGAAAAATAAAGGAAAAGTGTTTGGATGTAAAGTGAATCACAGACTGCCAAATAAGGATACCTTTTTTACTTTTAATCCATTTTGTTATATTGCTGCAATACCTTAGACTCAATGAGAAGCAGATCAAACAGCTGCAAGGCTTTTTCAGTGCACACCAGGGTATCATCTGTTGTGTAAGAGTCCTTCAGTCTGTGCTCGCCTTCTGTATTAAACCATATCCCAGCCTGCAAGACGTAATGTAGAATTGCATAATGTTGGCTTATATCTTGGCAAGCTGTGAGTGTAGTATTACATTTCTTACATCTGAGAAACACTAATATTCATGGAAATGTGCAAAGGAGAATAACTTTCATCTCCCAGTCTACAACACTAGGTTAATGAATTTCAACACATTATGCGAATCTTAATATTGTGAACTGACTGAAAGAGCTGGCCGTACCGTGCTGATTTTGGCCTCTATTTCTCTGAGCCTGAAAAGGAAGTCCAGGTGCTGCAGTGACTCGTTAGATCTCATCACCAGCATGTGGAGCTTCTCCTCCACCTGGTTATACAGACTTGTCACTGACTCCAGAGCATCTCTGCGAGGAAGGTGAACATTAAAACTCTAAGACAAATTTCACTTGAAAATATTAGATATCATTTTGTAATTTTTGTGTATTACTGGGGTTAAAAGAACTATTGTTTCATAAGGCTCATTTCTTAAATTAGTGGAATTAAATTAAATTATGATTAGAGTTTATGAAAGGGATCACTTAATAAAAGCAGCGTAATGAAGTGCATAATAACTCTGCAAATGCCCTTCAATTACTGTTGCCTTGATTAACTATGGTGCCATACTGGTGTAATTAATTTTAAGTCTAGTTCAAATTATGTGTGTATTATTGCAATGCATAAATACATACAGATTTTCTTTCAATATCCAAGATAACTTTCAGACAAAAACATTTGTTCAGTGTTTCAGATACTGCATCAGTTGCTGTGGATATTTAGTTGAAACATAAATTAAAGATTTTTTAAATTCATTTGGAGCTGTTAATTGCACTGTGACTTGCAGTAAAACTGAGCTGTAGAAATACCACAGAATAAACATGCAAATAGAGGTTTGACATTCAGAGTATAACATTAATAACTGTACATAAGCACTATCATAAAGTTGAGTGTCAAAAGGAAACATATGCATAATGCTGAGTGACCCGATATTATTCAACATTTTTGATTTGTTAATACTGGAATATTTATGATGTGGAGTGTGAATGTTGTAGCTGGTTGATAAAGGTCAAACTGCTTATTACTGTGTGGTATAATCAGATATATGCACCACACACATACACACAACCTCTGCACACTTACACAGATGTTTTCACTTATTATGCCAAATTAGAGCTTTTTTTAGGTTAGGGTGCCATGTGCTGTACAGAGTGTAGATGTGAGCCAAAACAAACTAGATTAGTTCAAACCACTGAGCTATTTTGCTGTCACTGTATAAAATCCTACCCTGACTGGAACAAGAAACAGAACATGAGTGGAGTTAAATATCATGTGATACCTGT
>JAQNCA010000014.1:18110188-18134303 GCA_029783725.1 Acanthurus tractus
CATCTGACCTGCAGTTTAATGCCCCATCTGCTTAAAACTGTCTGTTGTCTGTAAAAAAGTTTTTGAGTTGTGGTGGGTTTTTTTTTTTATTCATTATAATAGGTTATTGAACCTTAGCTTGTTAGGGACAGAAAAGGAAACATTAAGAGAGGAGGTTATATTTTGGATGCTTAAAAGGCAGTTTTAATTCCCATCTTAAAATGTATCCACTGCTTATTAGCATCATATGCCCATTACACAATATTTAAATACTGTATATTTTACATGACCCATATTATATGCACAACACCAAACTAGTTTCTGGCACTGGACCAATGAGGGTTATACAGATCAGTGTTGCATGACCTCTGTATTATATCTGCTGTACAAGCAATAATGAATGGGCTACTTCATCTTTGAGATAGGACTTTCCACCCTTGACTCAAGCCCAACCTTAAAGTGGCATGAAAGAATGATGAATGTTTGTTGTGGGTGTACAGATAAGGAACTGCAGTGAGTGGACCATGTTTAAACAGTGATTCCTCTGAATTTACGGGAAACTCTGCAGTGATTGTGTGATGCGATACCACAGCAGTTTTGTAAACACACAGTGAATATTTAATACCTGATGAAACTGCAACCAGTCCATGTGACTGTAAGTAAAGGTCCCTCCCAGATCAGATGTCAGCTGGGAAGCTTCAACTGTCTTGTTAAGGGCTTTCATAGAAGTCACCATGTCCATCTTATAGACAAAGAAGATGTTAGGCTCAACTCACCTCTGATGTAAAATCTGAATTAAAAGTAAAATTTCAAAGGAAAATGTGCAAGTTAATATTTCTGACCTGCAACCCTGGCTGTTTTTCAGGTCGAGGACAAGTGTCTTTATCCACCAGCATCACAATACTGTGAACTGCATGGAGAGCTTGTTCCTGTAGCAGAAAAAAAATGAGGCAAACAGTCTTGTTTTTTTGATTCAACATAAATCACAATAAGCTCAGATAATTTAGATGGGATTAATAAGTTTCTGATTAACCTTTTCTCTTCAATGACAAAAAACAGCTGTGAAATAGGCCTGCAATGTGTCTTAATAGGTGTTAGCAAAGGATTGGAATTGCGCCCCCCTGTGGTTTTTTTAACAAATCATCAAACTTGCACAGACTTTAAATGAACTCTCATCACGGCATTTTAATGCACACAGTGACCTATTCTGGCATCAGCTGCCTTATCTGTAAACGAAGCAAAGTGTTGACTTGACTTCTGTCAGCATGTAATGACGTGTGTGGGTAATGCTAATTCTGATGTGTGCAGGCAGGTTTGTTTTTTTAACCTGGGCCATCAGCAGAGCTTTGTAGAGGTGAAGCAAGGGAGGCTTCTTCCTGGCATTGATGACCAGAGTCATTCCCAGCTCTCGAATTTCCTTCCTACCAAAACATTGACTCGTGTTAGAACACATTCAAACTCACTTCATCACAGCATGAACAATACATCGTTCAAATACATCAGTGTGCTTTATTGTGATTGGCCACGACAAGTAATTTCTTGAGCCCTTTCTCCTGCCTCAAACACAAGAACACACTCAAGTACACACACGCATAGGCATACAAAACATGCAAAACTGTAAGTGTAATATATAAGGGAGGAGAGTTGTAAAGCCCATGTATAACTATCACGCTCGTATTAAAGTAGTTTTTAGTGATGCCATTGAACAGTTGCCTTGAAGGCTGGTCAAAATCCTTCATAGGCCCCCAGAGTCTTCTAGGCACTTTAGCATTGCAGTAGTTGCACCTCTTGCTGTCCAGTGTTCAAATGCTTTTAAGCTCATTCCTTACTTTCAAAATCTGCATTTGTCTTTACGTCTCTTTTTGGCATACGCACTCACACATCCTTTTCCACACTTTTACGCCTTCACACGGCCCTCTTAATGGCCTCTTCTCGGGTTATTGTTGTGTGAGCCTACATCAGACATGGCTGCTAATTCTTGCGAGGCGCTGCATACCAGACAGTTGGCAGCCAGCCTGGCTAGAGACTGTTGTGGTATGGCTCTTTACTGGGGACGAAGGAAAGCCAAGCAATCTGGTAAAGTGGTCTATTGAACTTCAAAGACTCCATGAGACCCAGTGCAAATAAATAACATTGTTAAAGTGTTTGCGAGCAGATCTTTGAGGGGTGAGTGTTGACACGCATTTGGCGCAGGGTTAGCATAGGTCAGTGTTGCTACCAGCTGATTGTGATCCAGAATTTTTTGAGTTTATAACACTGTTAATCTGCATAAACAATGTTTTATTAGTTTTGAACAACACAAAGATATCACTGATAAAAAATCTCTCAGTCTGGATGTTAAAGCATTCAATTGTTAAGCTGCGTGTGAATGTAACAAGAGCTCTGTAATTCATCTCTTACTACCTTTAGTCATGAGCTCATCAACCACCCCTGCACATTTTTTTATTGTACAGTCCATGCTGGACGCACAAAATATTTCAAATGGTTATCTGCTGCTCTCTTGTGGTCAAACATCTTATTACATACCTACACACCTGAAAGCTCCATACTAGAAACAACAGCTTCTCTCCACAGAGCAACAGAGGAGATCACCAGCTAATAGTAAGCATGACTCAAACTCTTCATCCAGTATTAATCAGACTAATGAAGACCTCTCATTTACTAATATTCTACCTTTTAGATTCAGATATACTTTGTTGGCATTGTTTCCGTTACCTTGGTATGGAATGTAAGTAAAGCAGTAGTTCACAGACATTCTGGGCTGACACAAGAGGGGACGTCCACTCTTTTCTGTCACTGTGGACCTCCACCACGGCTCTGCCAGTCCTGTCCCTGCTACCTGAAGGACAAATAAAAAGTTAATAACCTACATTTGATATTTAAAAATGAGTAAAGATAATCTCAGGTTCTCAGGTCTCACATTAAAAGTCAGTTTTATTTAAATAATAACTTTTATGAGAATATGGCATAACATGATTTCGATAGGGAGGTTTTTTGAGACACAGAAATCATATCGAAATAAATGTGTTAATACTCAGTAACGTGTATTAAGTACCTGGCAAACAAATAATGCCCAGTTCAAGCAGGCCACTGATACTTCTAAAACTCGACTCCTCAGTTTGCAGAGACTGCAGAGTCTCAGAACTTGCAGTGGGAAGTTGAACTTGTGGAGGAGTTGGTTTTTCTGTCTTGGAGTTATGGAGTCTGGAAACTGGTCCATCTGTGGTGGAGGGAGTATCACTTGACTGGGAGTCTGCATGTCAGTAAATACAAACAATTGTTTTCCAACAAAGAGAGAGCAAACAAATCAAAGGACAACTGGAGCTCTGCAAGAAGAAAGTATGTGGGTGGATGTGTTTGTTTATGTTTTTCATGTTGTTTAATCCATCAGTCTAAGTCTCTTGAGGACTTTCTTTGAAGACATTTACTGTAAACCACCAGCTTTCTCCAACTTTAAATTCTGTCCAGCAACCTTTGCCCTTCTATATCAACTGTAGTTATTCAGTCCTTCATCCATGACTATTAATTTTTCTCTATCTATCTGATGCAGCTGTACAGCTGTGTATAGACAGCCAATCGTTGGACATGGTCTTTGTAACTAAACACTGCAGTGCCCGGGGTACTAAGCCTGGCTTTCATTTCAGACATCTTAATTGGCCTCTCCTTAGAGCCAACAAAGCCTCGCCTGTGCTCTCTCTCCATGCTACTTTAATAGTCCACGACAAGCATGTCTCCGGTCAACATCTCAGCATGCCCTTCTGAGAGCATCAGAGTGCATGCCGGCAGTGCTGGGGACACAGAGTCCTCCCTCTTGCATGTCATGCTGTCTCTCTACATTAGAAAAATACTCCCCTCTTTCTTTTTACTCGATGGGTTCAGGCTCTCCCTTTCACTGGGGTGCAGCATGCTATTTCCGTTCACTCCCTGAGTAATGGGAATAACATGAATATAGCCCTGCCGCCGACACTGCAGACAGCAGTGGAACGGTCATGTCAAAGTCTGATCTTTGACCTTTTTTGAACCCTCTTTCTCAAGTGCCCTCATGATCTGCAGCCCACAGCGGAGCACATTCCACAAAGCATGCAAGGTTACGGTCGACTTTCAATCAGTCTGTTTGGCATGACTGTTCAGTGGCCCTTGGAGATTGAGCAACAGATCATAATAAATGGCTGTGTGTGCAGTAATAACAGTGTACAAACTTTGTGTGTGGGAGTTGAAAAGAAGACAGGAAAGGAGAAGAGAACCATTGTGAAAGATTGTGTCAAAAAAGTAGGTTGAATGTTAACCCTTTGCTTGTTCTGCTTACCTTTTTTAGGAGACTTCCATCTTTCTGGCTTCTGGGTCACCTGATCCAGCTGTTCACCCTTCTTACACTGTATTACACTGGTGATTGTTTCAGGGCAGATATCACTGTGGCTCCTGTTGTTGAGTTTATAGAGAATCGGACTCCCTTTAGAAGTCTCTGACACGGTGGACAGAGACCTAACCTTAACTTTGTGTTTTCCAGATGGTTTCACAGCCTCTGATTTCTGATTGTTATTGTCACCATCATAATTCTCCAAGAACAAATTTGTTCCTATGTGCATGCTGGCATTGTGTCCTGATTGGTGGGAAATAAGCTTCATCTTAACTTTCTGACTATGGCTCAAACCAGGCGTTGATTTCAAAACCATTGGTGGTTCCTTCATAACACTGTCTGAATCAAAACGTGCAGGAAAGTCTTTGAGTTGAGGTGCAAAGTTTCCTGTTGATTGTTCACAGCATCGTCTATATTGGCTGAGCTCATTACTTATCAAGGGCTTATTACAGTGGTTACAAAGATTTCCTGGCTTGTCTCTTTGAGCGTCAGATGTGCCCTTAGATTTTAACTCTCCCTCATCACAAAGGCCAACCTCCTCCAGGGAAGCCAGGAGGTCAACACTCCCTTTCTCAAAAGTGACTGGGTTTCTCAGTGCTGCCACGTACGAGTCTCTGTACCTACACTTCAAGTCTTGATCAGTGGGCTCATGCCCCAGCCTTCTCTGGCTGCAAGGTGTGCAAGGCTCCTCTGCAAACTGAAGAGTGCGTCCACAGGGAACACTGTTCTCAAGTGGCACAGGTGGCGGTGGTCTGACAGGTTTGAGCAAAACTGAATTGTGTGGATTTGGATGGCTGCCTTTCTGTTTACCCATAAACTCCTTCCCTTTGCCGATATCCACCAGGTCAACATAATCACCCTCAATCTCTCTATATGTTTCTCGACTGTCCCAGGTATTCGGAGAAACCCAACCCACAGGCTTGATTAAAGGTTTGGCACATGATTTAGGGATTCGTCTTTCATGTTCCACTTTGACAAGTTTGGAAGAACAGTCCACAGGTCTCAAAGATGCTGACATTCTGTCTTTTGCAGGAAGAGATATTGCTTCAATTGGGAGAGTGGAGGAGTTGAAATGTGAGGGAGCTGGGATTTGTTTGGGTTCAGGAGGAGCTTCCCGATATGTGGGCATGATCTTAGGCTTGTCTAAAAACTCTGGGATGGCAATTTTAGCCCAGGGCACCTTGATTACCCCTTGATCTGTGCAAAGCAAACAATTCGTCAGAGGAGTTCCTTGGCGTTCCTCATTGAGCTCCTGCAGCCATTCTTCAGTGAAGATGCAGGGGTAGGAAGTCTCAGGGACAGGGGTCTCCTCCACCTCTCGACAGCCCTCCTCCAGAAGACTTTTGAGGACAATGCGAGCCGCTTGGTCCCCGAAAGGCTCCACCTGTAGATAGAAGTCTCCAGGACGCAGCAACAAAGGATTCACAGGGGCTAACTGGATGACAGTTTTGTCATGGAGACACAGAGGCCAGCCCTCACAGCGGAAAACCACATCAGAGTATCCAGCCTGGAAACAAATGAGCATGGCTAATTGTAATTTAGCTTGCATTTAGGATTTAGCAAATTAAATTGCAACAAATGTTGGAGCACATTCAGTGTATCTTTACTAAACTGCAGTTTGCACTGGTGCATCTTTTGAAAAATGAAAGGTGTGCAACAGTAGGTGCAGATGTATGCACTTAAATGTGTTGATACTTACACATGCTGCTTGTTGAACACTCTCCAGCAGGTGTTTGGAGGGAATGAGGAAGTCCAGTAGGCACTGTAATGCATCACCGTGATAACGTTCCTCAATGGAGCGAAACAGCTGGCTGAGGACGATGGGTGCCGTAACCTCAAAGGGTGGGAAAAGGGCAGAGAGGGCACTCTGGATTGTTGAGTCCAGAGATTCTGGGTTCTGGAGAGAGGAGAAGAGATGGTGGTTCAGAACAGATAATTGCAATAATACAGCTGCTGCATGTGTGACAAATGCTTTGCAGAACGTTAGTGTCTGTGCATGAATAAAGGGTTGGTGTGATCAGCACATTCTTTTTAAACGAGAATTGCATTGGCCTTTCAACTGGGGTGCATGAAAAATAAAGTACTTCATGTAGGCAGAATAAATCTTCATAATCATGCCTCATATAATTAAAATAGCTGCCCTCAAACTGAAATTCTTCTATTGCAGTTATTAAATAGTGCTGAGTATGGTTTGAATCCAATTGAATGGCATGTAATGGCCTTTGTAATTTCCAGAAAAATACATTATAATTTGACTGAAAATGTGATAATACGTATAAAAAGATGAACCAACGTGGTAGCAATTTCTTGTGAATGGTAATAGTTGGCCATAGTTGGAGAAAAAATAAATTCATTGTGTCTATGGAATCACACCATCTGTCCATATAGTCTTCAATTATGACCTGCTCCTAATGTCATCTCTAATTCCCATACTTTTGTCAATTAATGGAAATTTCAAATAATATGCAAAATGCATTTGCTTGCTTCTTCTGTGTGGTCAAACAAGTCCAGGTAGCCTGGACTGTGCAAGTTTGAGACACGTGTGATTGTTGCCTGAGTGTGTAAAATGTGGGCCATGAAATTCAAAGTTAAACATGTTTTGGACTTGTCAATAATCCGATTTATTTGAAAGTCCACACAACCAGCAAATGCTGAGAACAAATGCCATGCAAAAGCAAAATAATAAGACAGATATTTTCCTTGGCTTAGCTCTCCTCATTGTGCCTTTTTAAAATCCTTTTAAGAGGTTTCTTAAGAATCAGGTGCCAAACAAAGTGAATTATTTCTTGATCTACCCGAAACATTAAAGGCAAACTCATCTCCAAAAGATTAAAAGCCTGCAGCAAAACATCAATATCACCAAATTTAGGTATTACAAAAATTTTGATCCACTTATCATAAGGGATTGGGAGAATGCCAAGGGACTGGCATCGGAGAGTTTCAAAATATTCATGTTTAGGGGATCAAGAGGGTAATTGTGTGTAAGATCCTAATGAGAACCTTTTCCTCAACTTTATCTGGAAATAATAAAGTCTGTCTTCAAGAGTACATGCAACTAGTTTCATGTCTGCCCAGGATATGGTTTATATGAATTGGTATATTAGTAGCAGACCAGGTGATGTTTCTGATCTTGTTCAAAGAAAAAACAACACAGACAAGAGAGATGCACCTTCCCATCAAAAATGCCCCACAAGATGACCCTATTCTGTATGAAAAGCACACTTGGTGTTAATGGTTAATGCATGCACACAAGTCTGCACTGGATAAGCTACTAGAAGCAGCTATGCCATGGGTGAACAAGCTAAACTCACAGAAAGGTTTGAGATTTAAAGGGCCATCTTAAAACTATTCTGATGAACGCGCCTGTCAGCATAAATTTGAGGTGGCAAATTTTTTTTAGATGCAAGGGTTGTCAGCATAGATTGGTGGAAAAGCCAGGCAGTTTAATGTGAAAGTCAATTTCAAAGTCTGTACCTTTATTAAAAGCGTTTACAACTCTTTTAAAGAAGTTTGCTTACAGCCAAGTCTATAAGTGATGTCACTGACATTGGCACCAAAAATATTTGGCAAAATTGCGCTAAATCTAAGTTTAGTTAAAGAAAGATTTTTGAGTTCCCAAGTAAGGTTTCACTTTTGGTTTTGCGTGGGTCTCAGATTTTGGTCTCCTGGGCAAAAGTCCTGTATGCAGCCCAGCACTCAACCCCGACCTCCACCCCTCTTTGTTCTTTATACTGGATCAACTAAGCAGTTGCTAGGAGAGTCTAATATTGACGTGGGTGGATTTACATTGGAGAATATTTAAAGCCTGTGCATCTAACACAGACACTACAGAATAGCATCTGAATCTATATGAGGCACAAAGGGGTGTGATGAAGCACTGGTATTTGACAAACTAGAAAGGAGACCAGCTGGACTGTCTGTACAAACTTTATTATAATAAATGATAGAGATGAGAGAAACCCAATTAATTATAGAGATAAAAGATACCTTACTGTGTAAGTACAAAATGAGACCTGCTGGTGGCACTAAGAGAAAAGTCAAGGGCTGTACCAGTACCACCATTCATCAAAATCTGTCCAGTAGTTGTTGAGACCTTTCACAAAAAATACAAACATCATCCTCCCAATACACTCTATTTCTTTTAAAATACACGTTGTTGGTATGTCATTCTGTGCATAGACATATTTCATACACTGGATACCTTTAGTCTTGTCTGTTGCTGGAGGTGTGCAGTCCTTTGTCTAAATTAAGTTTCATTGTCATTCATTTAGCACCTGTTCTACAGGTTGAAACGCACAGGTTTGCTCTCTTGTTCACATGTAGCATAGTCATTAAATGTCTCTCAGAAAAGCACAATATAATAAGAAAAGGAATATTTCTGTATTGTTTTGACAGTCAAAACTAAGCGCTTGACATCTATTTTGCATCTGGACAGGTCATAACCACTAACCACAGCAGGCATGATATTTATACAGTCAGTTCACAGTACCATGCTGTGTTAATGCTCCGGCCAAACAAAGGAATCTGTTTTTAGCCCCTTTCTCATTTAGTTTGATAGCCTAACCAAGAGCAGTGACCGTCCTAGGATAAACACAACCACTGGAGCTTCAAAGGCCTCATGGTTAGCACTGAGACTGTACTGACTGTTTGCTAACGGATGCTTATGTGAGAACCTTGGACAGCCATGAAACATCAAAAACAAAGGTCATAAAATTGTTCTATGATTCACTGAATACTTCAGTAAATCATCTCTTGGTTTAGTCAATTTGGTTCATGGTAAGCTGAAACTTTGGCGTTGTTCATTTGAAAACAACGTGGTTTTGTCCAAATGAAGTGTGAAATTTCTGAGAAAAGATTGACAGTGCTCAATTGCGGTTCATGTGGGATGTTGGTTGTAAATTACTATCAATATATTTGATCATTAGGCTGTGTCTTTGTATCATGTGTAGATGATGGATGTCTTCAGTGGAAAAGAATTCTTGTTTTTCGAGCTGTGCACATCTGTCACAATAGATTAGGAAATGGAGTACAGAATACCTGCGAGGCTGCCTTTCAACTGGTAATGCATCACAGCTGTTTTATACTGACTGCAGCCATTCAACTTTGGCTTCCACTGTACTTCTCAAAGATAAACCTTGGGTCATAGTTAATACAACGTATCTCTGTGAAGTCATTGTAATTAACTCTGATGGTCAGTCAGTTAAGTCAGTCTTGGTTTTGTTTGAAAAAGTGTAGCTTGGTGCCAACACTTTAAGGGACTTGCAAATTCCATTCATGATTGCAAAAAATAGTAAATCTGGTCTACCTCTACTCCTTTATTGCAAATCAACCTTAATCTCAAGTTTCAGTGAGGTATTATCAAAACATTACTTCAAAATGAGTTGAGATTTAAAGTTCTTTTGTTAACTCTGGCTGAGATGACAAACCCTTATGCCTGGATAAACCTCTTCTCAAAACATTGAAGGTTAAAAGCATGAGACTTCTCCCCCTAACTGAAACTCCTCTCTGTGGGTGGTTTGGCAAAGTGATATTCATATGAGTGAAACCCTCTTGAGATTTTACTAAGTATTGCTCAGCTGGACCCCGTTCAGGCAGGCTAGCCAGCTAAATGAACTGAGAGCAGGGAGGGTAGCTGCTGGTGTTGTGAGTGTTGTATTTCATTATGTCTGACAAACTGCCAGACAACATGCCAGACAGGCCTGAACTGTGAAAGGCTCAGTTTCAATTCTTCTAAGACAAAGAAAACTGGTGTCCTGCTACACCCAGTGTAGATTGGTATGGAATTTAAAAACAGTCATTTTAATCTTAACTGTAGTCATTATTATGATCTTAGAAATAGAAGTAGAAGTCCTTAATGCCAGGGACTTTAGGCATAAACTGGTTAAAACATGTTCTCAAAGTGCTTGCAAAATTCATACAGCAAGCAATTTAGGATCTGTAAAAAGTATTCAGAACTTTTAAATCAGTGGAGACATTTTTCCTGGACAAACATAACATGTCACACCCTGACTTAAAAACATGCAAACATTCAGCATCTGCAGTTGGAACTTTAAAAACACAAGCTCAGTTACTTTCTTTTATTTTGCAGTTGTACAGATCATTATCCATTACCATGACTTTAAACTTTTGCTTTATCAAGACATCTTTTTGTTATCCCCAATTATAAAGTAGCAATATAGGATCACTGTAAGAACTCATTGCACTTGACAGGGTTTCACACAGTATGACATAGTAATGTCAATACAAACCCTCTTTAAAAGTCCTATGTGTAAGATTTAGTAGCATCTAGCTGCAAAGTTGGTGATTGATTGATTGACCATAAATATTCCTCTGGACAACAATGGACAAACCAACAGTGCCTGTGAGGCACAAAAGGCCCTCTTCAGAGACAGTGTTTGGTTTGTCCATTGTGGCTACTATAGAAACATGGTGGTGCAGTAACTCTGGGGAAGAGGATCAACTTCCTTTGTAGATGAAAAAGCTAATACAAAGATAGTAAAAACATAATAATGTTATTTTATGGTGATTATACACCAACCAAATTATACTTGTGAATATTATATTCCATTTTTGACATAATCTATGTCTAGATCCCTCTAAATCCTACACAATGGACCTTTAAATGGAAGGAATACTCCTGAAGTTTTGACATGTACAGTATGTAGGTGTTTGGTGGCCTTTTATTCATTATTAAAGTCAAAGAAAACATCCAGTTTGCTGATATAAAATAGCAAATGTGTCACTGCCGTAAGAACGTTAAGATATTAACTCGCATCAGAATAAAAAATCATAGCTGTTAAAGAAAGAAAATGCAGTGCTAGTTCTGAGTAATCAGTCATAATCCAAATGAATTTGATTTACGTACCAGTTCCCGTTAAGCATCATAGCAACATTACCACATGTTCCATTAACCCTACCATGTTATTTAACATGTGTTCCTAGATTTTATCTGTTCAAATGTCTCTGTGTAATGCTTTTTCTAAACGTCATGAACGAACTATAGAAAACAATTTAATGATTTAACATGCTCACATTCCAACCGATACACATTCCTCTTTGATGCTGGTTAAGATAAGATGCCAGGCATCTGTAACAGCCATTTAAAGAGTGCAGTATGTCTGCAGTGTCCAATCACACCCTGAGACTAAAGTTAAGTCTTTCTGCTGTTTTTCTTTTGTATTTTTAACAGTCCCTCTCATTACAAAAACTTCTAGTTAACAGAAATGTGTCCAGTCCTGTGTCAGCCCCCAGACACTATCATTTCCCTACATCCTTATGATAACCCAATCTGAGACTGTATATCAGCGTATAGTGTCTCACTCTTGTTTCCTTGTTGATAGACACAAAGTTGCTGCCTCTCTTTTCCAAAGAAATTTTACTCCCACAATCAGCCAGTGAGGAGCTTTCAATCAGTTTAAATCCTGAACCTTAATGAAGGCCTGCAGAGACAGCAGGGTTTGATCGATGTCCAGCTGACGGCCACATTCCACTGCCACCTCCTCTGCACATTCAACACAAGGGGATCCCCTTTCTGCCCACTTTCGTCCAGTGCAGATTGTGACTTAACTCTATAAGACTCCAGTCTCAAACAAAGATCATTGTTTGACCTGAACTGGCACGCTAGTGTGTGGACACAACAGGCGTTTGTTATAACGGTTAACTCCCTCTTTGTATTGCGCAGCATTCAGGCCCCCTGGGAGTTTTCACAGTGTTGAGTATTAAGCTGATAATTACAGGTTTCTCAGCTTTGCCCCAGGCATTTGTTAAAGAAAGTGAGGAGCTAGATTTGAGCTAGAATATAAACAAGCTGTCAAGGTGTGTAATGAACATTGTGTTTCTGTGTCACCAGCCACAAAGGCTCAAAAAGATAAGAGTAGCTGAGCTGTTCAGAAATGTGATTGTAAAGAAGATCACCCTTAACTAAATGGACCAAGCTCTCGATGTGATGAATTGAAAGGACTTGTTGATGTCTCTGTCTTGAATGGTCATCACATTTTCTAATTGTCATTATATGCATGGACCATCGCTTTGCCTCCTAGCTAAAACCAAAACATAAGCAGATGTGACAGTTGAGTCAAGACCTGCCAGTAAGCGCTGAGGGCTGCTTGAACTATGCACGTATGGACATGCTAATATGTCTCAGATGTCGCACCACCAACTCAGCCACAAGAGCAGCCAATCACAGCATAGACGTGGAGGGCTGATGGGATACGACACTTAACCACAAGAAGTATCACTGTGGGAAGAAGAAAGGGTTTGACTGACAAGTGAGTCATTTTCATACGTGGATTTCAGCTTTTCTTCCATCATTTGTGGTTTTAAAAGCCACATTAAATATATTTACATACAAAATACACTATTTTTGGTTTCACATAAAACCCAAAAGTGGGAAGATGTTGAGTCTTGGACAAGTCGTGACCTCAATGTGGAGAATAAAGCCAAAAACTGGAGTTCCTCAAATGGTCACTTCAGGCTGGCTTTAAAAGCAAGTCGATTCATAGAATCCCATGTCAACTTGTTTGAACTTTACAGCAGAAATAAACTCATTTACAGCCAAATGCAAAACAAGTTTTTGGTATCTATAGTGTCTAGTGTCCCTGCTCGTAACAACTGTGAGGAGGATAAATTCTTGTAGAAGTCACGCTGAAGTTCCCTAAGGCTTTAAGCTATGCATAATTAAAGGTGTGGAGGTTTTGAGTGACAGCTCCTCACAAGCTGTCTGCAAGGCGTCACCCAATCACTGACAGAAATGCTTGTACTCCCCTAATCCACCCTGTCCTCAAAATGTGATCACTTCTGCACCCCCACCCTCCCCCCAACCCCACCCCACTCCACAAAAAAAACAAAACAAAACAAAACGTAGTAACAGCCAATGTGCCAAACTTAAGGCTTCAAAACAGTTCTCCATAAACCAATGGGTAATGTCATAGTGGTTCTGTCTTTTATTTATTGTGCGGTCTATGGTCCTGAAGCCATCATAATCTTAACCAAGCCTCCACTCTTAAGTCTCAGTTATTTTACAGTCAAAAACAGGTCACCAGTATCTGTAATCCTCTATTCCTCTGCACTTTTTCTTCCTTGAACGTTGGGTATCTCCTGTTTGGCAGTGAGACAGTGCTGTCTTTGTGTATGATCCACTCTTGTTAAACTCAGCAGAGGGCCACCCCATTCAGCTAAGCCATCTTAAATCCTTTTAACCAGTAAAAAGGCCCCTTCGAGACAAAACTCTAACATTATTCCTCCGAGTCACTGCTGCCAGGGGGGGAAGAGATGGTGTCTTTTTGCTGACAGATATTTAATTTGGCAGAGTTCCTATTATTCATTCATTCATTTTGGAGTTTGTAACAGCTCAAGCTGTGTTTGTGAAGTGAGGAGGCTGTACAAATAGTGTGTCAGGTTTATGATTTGGCCTTTTGTTCACATATTCCTGTTTAAAACTGGTCAGTTTCTCTTGTATGTAGATGAGCTGGGATTTGCTTATCTACCTTTAATCTGTAAAAGAGTCTGCTGTGAAATATTCACCCGCATAACTTGGAAGTCTTAAAACAACACTGCTAAAAATATCTGTCTTTAAGTGTGTTGTGGGACCAAGTGTGTCTGACACGCGAATCTCTTTTGAAATCAAACACACTGACTCACAGCTGCACAACACATATGATGGAATGTAACATTCAAAAACACTCAGCACTAAAACAATGCTTCCATTCACTCTTTGAATTTGGGATACTACTGTTTTTGATGCCCCTCAACAAAAGGGCAGATTATCTCTTTTCCTGTCATGCCAGGTCGGCATATTTCTTTAACAGTACCACAGGATCAGACAGGTGTCTAGCTTGGCAAAGTTACCCAATGTCTGATGAGGTGACTGATAAAGAAGTACAGTGGGGTTTGTGTTCGGCACAGATGTGGATTTAATACACAAAATGTGCTGGGAACACATCTTCAAAAGATAAAAAAAACCCATCTCATTGTACATTAAAAACAAAAACTAATGAAACAGTTGAAAGGTTCGCATTGTAGTTGTTTTTTTCTGCATCATGTCCATCACTGATTCATTCTGAACTGATTCATACATCCATTAACATGAAAAAAATAGTAGAAATGTCATGGCAAAATGTCAGAATAACAGTTCAAAATGTTTTTTTTTGGACTGTAGTACACTGTCATGGCTCCTATGGTTTAATTCACATTGTTAAAATGGCCAAGGCATTGAAAAAGACAAGTACAAGTAAAGGAAGGCCTTGTGAAATCCATTAAGCACAAACACAAGGAATTTATTGGCAAGCGGTTAAGTGTGTTTATAAGGAGGATACTAAACACTGCTGTGCATTCTTGAGCTTTGCAGAGTTTCCTGTAAGTACAAACAAGTGCACAAACAAAGCTTAGAGCGGTCTGCATGGAATCTTTCACGTTGGGAAAAATGCAGGAAGGATAAAAATGATGGAAAGTTACTGGTGAGTGTTGCAATCCAAAATATTCTACTTAAAAACAAGTTTAATAATATAAATACATGGGGTTTTTTTGCTAGTGTTGTGTGTAAAATCTACAAGTGGAGACAGTGAAAATGTGCTGTTAAAATTTCTTCAGATGATGCTAAACACTTTCCTATATCTCACTGATATGTTGCTTGTCAGGAAATTGTGTTTCATATGAAGATACTGAGACACTTTGTCCAGAAAAGAAACAAATATACTCAAGATTTGAGTTCCTTTGAGTCTCTTTGTGTTATACTGTCACACAGGGTGCCACCTCATGCTCAGCCTACTAAATGTAATTGAAGCTGCTCTGCTAGTTTTGTATTCAACAAGCAAAAACATTCTCTTGAACGCTTTTGATGGCAGACTGATGTGTCATAATCACTGAACTAGCTGTAATAAAATTGCTTTTGTCCTGAAAAAGCAATCAGAGGAGCCACAAAAACAGAAACTTTCAAACACAGTCTGGACAGGAAATGACAACGTCGCAGTAACTGTGTTTCTAAAGACAATGCATGCTGAAAGCTGCCTCACAGGCAGCCTATAGCTACACAGACATTTCCACCCCAAACACAGCCTCTATTGAGTTTGACCCACTTTTGTGATACAGATATAATAAACAGTGAAAATATGGTTCAAATCTCCGTGATGACTCTCAGAACTTTGACTTGCTGACTGAGGCATATAGAAATAAAATCGGCCACACGAAGCAGATGTCTGCAATTAAGAATATTTTCTCTACAAATCACATCAGTTCATTGCATAGCTTCCCTTGTCTGTCTCTGCAGAAATTTGGCCTAATCACAGAAATGCAAAAGCAGCTCAGACGATAGTAGCCTTTTGTAAAGACATGGTGACTTGTAGCAGGCAGGAGAGGAAGCTGCTGATGACTGCCCCATGGCTGTTACGGACAGCTGTGACCCTTTGAAGCCAGGTCAGTACGTTTACTGTAAGCCAATTAAACTCTAGATGCTCTCACAGTGTGTCCATAGTGTTTCGAATGGTTTGATTACTGTACGTCCATGCATACACTAGGCTGATTGGTTGAAAAATAAACTGTGACTGAAAAGCATATCTGTGTAGCCTACAAAACTAGCTGATAATATGAACCTGGTGATGTGATATTCTGTCATTTATCGAGAATCTTCTCATCACTCTCAGTTTAAGTATGTGGCTAAATAGTGGTATTTTTAGCAAAAAAAAGTTTATTCAAACAATTGTATATTCCCTGGCTAGAACCAAACAGCAACAAGCTAGTAACACAATGGAGCATTAGCAGCTGAAAAGACAGATGTGTCCTTGTGGAGAGAAAACCAGGGAAAAAGAAGATTAAATTATCAGACTTTCATTCACTTGGTGGGCAATAAAAGACATCAAATGAATCCTAGCTAGATGTCGAAATAGAAAAACTAACTGCTAACACTTACCATTTCCAGTTTTATTACAATAAAATGTGTCAGTCTTTTTGTCTCCTGGTTGCTGTACTGCTTTCAGGTTGCCCCAAAAACAACTATCAACATCCAAAAATGATTTGATCTAAAATACATGGTTTTGCTTTGGGAACACCTAATCTATCATATGCACTTGTTCTAATAAAACTGAACTACTAACAGCGGTTTGCTCTTTGATCATTTCTGATGAATCACAGAAAAACCTGCTGAGCTCAAACTAAGCATGTAATGACAAGCCCAGAGCACATCAAAAACACAGGAGCAACTCTTGTACATGCTTTGATAATTTGCATTGACTTTGAATAGACTTTGAATACTGTAGCAGGCTCTTACACTTCCAGTTTGCAAAGCATAGATCTCCATGTTTACTGAACAATAAAGAAAAATGCATGCTGCTGCAAGGCCACAAGAAAAAAAGCACTTAACCTTGCTGGTGAAAGAGTGACTCTTGGTTGTCCTTGTCACACAGCAACTAAATGCAAATGCAATGCACACCAGCAAGCCAGGGCTCTGGATTTTGTATTATTGCTGAGTGTTTATCCAAGATAGAAACTCCTGGTCTGGCAAAGAGCAGTAATCTAATAATTTAGACTCTGCAGGATCATGACTGGAAGTTGGAGGGTGGTCACGGAAAACAACATCAGTCATGCAATAAGTAAAACAAACAGGTGGGGCTGTAAAAGCTAGTCAAACAAGTGCTGCAGTGCATGTGAGGGGAGGACAAAGTACAGTGATCGCCATGATGAGCAGCCAAGTTTGGACTCCTTTAAACATCCTGACTTCCTGCTCTCTGAATTTATGTGGCTCGCTTGGACAAATGTTATAGATCTGACTGCTTTCCATATAAAGAAAAAAAGTACACTGAACAAACGGGGATCTGTATTTTTACATTCAAAATCTACAAAAATACAAGTTAAACATTCATCACTAAAGTATGATCTTAATCAAACTCCTCTATTTTTGCATTTATTTAACACTTTTCACAACAGCAATAGCTAGTAAATAATAGTTCGAAAAGGCCACATCCTCCCACAAAACCTTCATCAAAGCCTGTCATAATCCCATCTTGTGGCTCACTGTCATTAATTAGTTTCTGTTATAACCGGGAATAGACCTCTCCAGTCATAAAAAAGCCATGGGGTCTGAACTTTTTAAAAAGCTGAACACTGAACTGGTAGATTCCATTATGCAAATGCAAAGCAGGCAATAATTTATACACCAAAACACTCTCCACTCACTAAGTATTTGTGCCAGCCGCATCCATTAAGTCCTAATCAAAGGCAAAGTGGCTCTCTGTCGCTCTCTTATTGTCAGCATGCACACACTTAAAAAGCTGGAGATGCTGTGTGCAGTTGATGTGAAACAGTCCCATCAGCTTTGATAGGAAAAAGATTCACTTTTTGCTACATTTTGATGTCACAAAGATAAAGTTTCAAGAAAACAAATGAAAGCATCTTGCATAGTTTTAAAAAAAGCAGTGAAATATGTAAAGTATGCTCAAAACATATCAGGCTTCCAAAACTACAGTCACACATGACTGACAAAGCCACAGAGAGAAACAAAGTTACTTTTCCAAACCAGAAACACATGCTGTCGGTGACTGGGTCAGTGGAGCACTTTAACTCTGAAACCAGAGAGTGACAACAAAAAAGAGTGGCACGCAGGAGTAAAACTTAAATGCTATTTTACCATCTTTGAAGAAGTTTCTCCTCTATCAGGCAAAAAGTTTGTTCATTTTCGGTCCTGATAATCCTCCGCGGACTGCCTCCCTGAGAGACTTGCCATTTTTAGTGCATTAACAACAGAAGTCGACTGAAGTACATCCACATGACAGCGTGTTGTTTTGATCCAAAAGTAACTAAAGTCCTTTCCATTCTTCATAGACCATCCACGAGTCTGTGAGTGTTAATCACAGAAAGCAAGAAATTGTCAGGCTGCCTGTTGATTCTCGAGCTCCTCTTTCACTTCTCCTTTACTTCTCCGGCTACTCCGGGTGTTTGGGGTGAGAGAGAGAGAGCAAGCAAGAGAGAGAGAGAGAGAGAGAGAGGGAAGGAGAGCGTCTGAGAGGGGGAGGAGAAAAGCTTTCCCTTTCAGAGGAAATCCCCGAGGCTTTTCAGAGTTTCTTCGCTCTCCCTCAAACACATACAGGCTCTATCACAAACCCAAGTACACCCACTGACACAATTTGCGACAAATGGATGCACAAAAGCATACCAGTGGGCTCAAACACATGCACTTAATGTGAATGTCGCTGTTTGTAATTAAAAAATTGTAAATTTCCAAGTCTGTCCTTCTCATTTGTGTAAATACACATGGATACACTCACACACACACTGTCAGCATCAGAGAGCTGCAAAAATCCGGCCCCTCGTTTGTGGCCCCTTTCTTTCTATTTTAATCACTGGAAGCTTTTAGAGGGCTAAGTCAGTCTTTCTCCCCTCTCTTATCCCTCATAGACTTCCACTGTCTGCACTGGGCTCTCTCATTTCCTTTCTTCGGCAATTGTCTTCCGGCAGACTGCCCAGTCTTTGAGTCATATCAAAGGCAGAGACAGCAGAGGGGGCTTCCCTGCGGAGGTCTGAGCCAAACAGCAGGCCTCTGAGGAGTGCTGCTATACCTACACATTAGGCCTGAGGAATGTAGGGTTACACCCTCAGGACTACATTTTACATCTGGAGCAAGAGGACAAGGAGAGTGTGAAACCCAAGATCTGGTGCTGCAAGAAGTGAGGTTCATCACTGAGACATGCTTTGATGGGAGAGATTGACGGCCGACCGTTTGTTTCTGTCGGCTGACTGCCAGAGAATGAGTGTGAGTGAGGTGGCTCATCGTCGGCCTCAACCGCTGACTCTTTGTTCGGTTAAATTCCAGGAGTTACACGAGAGTCCATGAATATTTTCACTCAGGAGGAGAAAGGGCAGAATATATTTCTTTTAATCAAAAGTTTCTCTTTACTCAGCAGGTGAAGTTACAGCTTCAGATATAAAAAAGACATAAGCCTCAGACTCTCTCTCTCTGACTGTATCTGTGGTTTGCTGCTCTGCAGAAACTGCAGTCTCTTGAGCATTCCTCACATGTTTTTCTTTTACAGAGAGAAAGCCATGCTAATTTGTCTTTCACCCTAAACCACAAAAATATCTAGGTGACCTTGAAAATGTGGTAGACTATTTCATCCTGTCCCATCCCATCATTTTCTCGTTTTCAATCATTTTTTACCTCATTTGTATGTTCTCAACAAAGAACCACACTCCTTTCTTTAATGATCTACAAGAATATCTCTATCTGCTCCCCTTTTTGGGAGATATTATTATACCAGTACAAAAAAATAAAACAAAAAAGCTCATACTAATCCAATTATGATCATTATAAAAGTGACATTTGTTATTATAGACTAACTACAATTGAGTGTAATGTAGCCCAACTAAGCACATAAGGCTTTGTAACCAATAAAGATGTGATGTTGCAGCTGCCTGAAAAAAATAGAAGGGCCACCTGTCTTTTAACCACAATATGATGATGAGGGAGCAAAATGTAGAACAAGAGGCAGCTTCCAGTGACTGTCCTTATTCACATCCGACCACGTTTTTTATAACAAATTGTGCTGTGGGAAACTGCAGAACAGTCTAATAATCTGATTTATCATCACAACCAGCAACACTTTTCACATTAAGTTGTTATTTTATTCAAATCAAACACTAATTGAAACACAATTTTAAAGCTTAACATGTCTGTATGCAATCTATCAGCAAATAATTGTTTTCAGTTCAGGCACGTATTTGGTAAAGATCCATCAAATTTGAACTGCAGTCAAGATATGAAGTGAGCAGAACTTCTTACAGCTACGAAATAAACTCATAGCTATTCTCTGGAGAACCAACTCTGATATAGTTGTATCTAAATGACCTCACACTTTGGCAATTTATTGTTTCTTATCCAGTAACATGCTCTGCAACATGAAAAAACCTGTGAAATGGGCCAGTGGTATCGGGTCTATATTACTTGTTCTATATCTGTGACACAAATTTACAAGAAGGAGAAGCAAATATTTTTCTGTTCTTTGGGACACTCATTGTCAAGGTCCAGACTGTCTCCCCAGCAGAAAACGTGACGGTGAAGCTGAGGTCAGGAAGGATGAAAGCAGGGCCTCAGCGAACTGACACTCCGTTTTGATCCCTCCTTCATGAAAACCAGATGGGCTGTCCATCTAAACCAACAGAGAGGGGGTGGAGGGGGCTGATCTGTGCTCTGTGAGTCAGTCAATGTGGAGATGTGATAGGGCGCTCTTCAAACAGCAGACATAAACACACATAGGTGCACGCGGACAGAACCAGACAAAACCAGACGAAGAAATGTATACAGAGATAGAGAGTGAGAATTTCCTGAGATACAGCTATAGCCAGGAAGTTTAGAGAGCACGCCCACACAGGTTCATTAAACAACCATATAAACAAGCAAATGTACTGTAATTTTTTTTCAAGCATAGACATTAACATGTGCATTCACACACACTTGCACGCGAACACAGCAGGATTAGAACTTGAACATTTTGTCTTCCCTTCCTCCCTCCTTGTGTAATTCCTTTCTAGCGGGTGGGAGACCCCTAAGGCGAGTAAGCAGGACCCCTTCAGTGATTTACTTCTCACCAGCACCCGCCTACATACCCTCCCATATACACTTAGACACAACAGCCCACAGTCTTGACTGTTATTAAGCATGACTCACAGTGAGTGTACCGACTAATATCGTCATTAAAGGATGGGAAAACGCTAACTTTCCTCATGGCAATCTCCCCCCCGCATCACTTCTTGGATCAATTACCTGACTCTCTTTGCCCTCCGAGCCCATATTCATTAACTTTATGTGTCACAGGTTGTTTTCATTTTACGCAAATGCAGTGAAAAGCGATGTCAGCATGGAGAATTCATCCAAGTTATCCTGCTCTTGGAGGAGATCCAATCACTTTGAGCATGTCTCGGTGACATTATTATGAAGTGTACTGGCTTAGTGACGAATATCTGGGTAGCTGTCGGCTGTAATTACTCCTGTCTTGATCAGACAAGACAAAAGGAAGACAAAGGGGTTATCTGTCTCTCTCTTGTTTCGCTTTTCCCAGGAAGGGCGACCTTATCAGTGTCTGTAGATCTGCTGCTGTGACTGTGACATCATTTCCTTCCTGACCCTGGCGTGTCAGGATCAGGGGCCTGGGCTTGTGATTTAGACATTTGGTTGTTCTTACAACAGACAGAAGGGATAAAAGTCCATGCTTCTTCCCAGCCCATATCTGTCTACACCACAGATGTGTTTTTGTGTGAGGCATTTCTGGGTCTTTTAAAAGAGGATTGAAGACATGTTTTGAGTGGGTTGTCACTCTGTGTGGTAGTAAAGAAAAAATAAGGGTCCTTTGAAGAAAAGATGTTCATTCAAGGACATTTCAGCAGGGTCAGAGGGATTCCTTCATGTGTGCTTGTCTTTCATTGTTCATTCAGGTGCCGTCGAGTGACACCACAAGACATTAAATGTTCCCAAATGTTCGTTTCTCTGTGATCGTAAATCCATCAGTCTATTGAGTTCTACATATCACGCTCCAATTTTTATGGCTAATAAAAGCCAGGACAGGAATGCCTCCATTATTTTAAATTGCTTTCCATCTGTCCCAGTTTAACAGCTTGTTCCCACTGAGATTTTGTAATGAGACATCACCTTTTAATACAAAACGAGAAGGTCTCGCTGGGATACAAACACCATTTTTTCTGTACAGCCACTGCTTTTCAAACATATCATGCTTCTTACTAAATAATAAAAAAGGCAGTTTACTTACAGAACTTAAGCATTTAAAAATAATTTAATTAAAGTACTTGCTTCTAACACCTCGTGACATACAAACTGAGTAAAAAAAGAGCCAAAGACTTTTGATATGTATGATCGATATAGTATGAGCCATTATTATTGCCTGCAGTGCAGCTGCTCAGATATCTCTGTTGTGCTCTGCACATCCTGCCCTCATGTTATAATATCACAAAATCCTGTTTACAGAAAATCCACAATGTAAACTTCAATCTTGTTTCGAGAACAATATGCTTTCCCAATAACTTCACTCAGCTGCAGTTTAGGAATAAAGCCTGAATCTGTCCATATCAGTACATTCAATACATCAAAAGCTGGGAATAATCAACTGTGCCTGCTCTGCCGGAGATATATTCAAAATTCTTAAACTGGAAACATCTTGACCATAGCTGAAAAGAATAAGGCATATTTGTGTCATAGGGTGGACTGGACATTCAACTGGGTAATTAAATATGAAGTGTCAGTGGCCAAGTAATCTCACCTCAATTTTAAAGTACAGAGAGTAATAGTTCTGTAAAATCAAATCAAATACTTTCCATCTCTATGAAGTTTGCTTGAGCATTTGTTCAACAGAATGAGGTAAGACTTGAGATGCAATTGATCACTATCGTATGTGAAATGCTCATGCTGCATGGTAGACTCACTGAGCAGTTCCACATGTTTTGGTTGGTCCCACTCGGCTCCTGATGTGTTTTCCTGAAAGCCACAGTGAGAGGCTTAAGCCTCAGCTGGCCGCTGCTGGGTGCTGGTCCAGTGTAGGAAGCAGGTGTTAAATTCACAAAAGCAGACATACCAGAGGGAAAACAACGGCTGCAAGCTAAAGCAAAAGATTGTGAGAAGCTTGAGACTTTGGTTAGAAAAAGTGACAACTGATTCTGAATGAAACAGTGGTATAAGTTTAGATTTTCACTTTTAAAGCCCTGTTTGTGTCCGAGTAAGGACTGAAGGCTCATTACACATAAGAACACTAAATAGCTGCAGTACATAGATAGAAATAAATTCAGTATTTTTAAATTAAAATGTTGTACGGTTGGTTCCAAAGGAATGTCATGAAACACAACTTTAAGGATGTCAGATTATTGCGTACCTTGCTATAAAATTGTTTTAGCTCACTCAAATTCATTGTTCCATCGCAACATTTCTGTCAGCAGAACAGAAAGAACCAGAAAACCTTTTTTTAATTCCAAAATATGGCACCCCCGGCACCCCCCAGTGCCTGAATTAGCCATGTTGCTGTATTATGTATTCAAATAGTTTCTTATCAGGTGAAAACAGATTAGAACAGTTTCTGTTATTTTTGCAATTTGCATGTATTTACTAATTGAATTGATGTGAAATTTACTGTTGTCTATTTTGTCAACCAGCTGTATTTAGCTATTGCAAGAGATTAAAGTTCAAATAGCATGCCAACATACCTTTGGTTAGAATGTTTGCATGTTAACAGCTATCAAAAGTAATAACGCTCTTAGCGCATTTAATGTGACCCTGGTTAGCATGGTGCAATAAATGATGTGAACATTATTCATTAAAATTGACATTACATGTGAAGCATCTAGTTAGCAGTTTATCATGTTAAAAATTACAAAGCTAGAATACTATGTTAGCATCCTTTTAAATATTCTAATAAGGGTAAAACATTTTAAGAGATCTGGTAATGAGGTGTCGATGTAGGGAAAAAATTTGTAGTTGAGGCATTTAAAAAAAAAAAGCAATCATGTAGAAAATATGAAAACATAAATGTCCACACTGCCAATGTGCGTGTGTGGACCAGCAAAGTTACCAACTTTACTATCTCACATATGGACTCACAAGGATAAAACTGCCACAAAAACATGAAGTTACGGAGCATCAGTGGTCATCTAAACTTGATCTAATGTAACCCACATGAATACAGGGTTACTAAACCTATATATCTCAGTTAGAGGTGTAATCTCACGCCGGAACAGGGGATGGCGCAACAATTCTGTGTCTCTACGTTAGCGCGCGCTCTCAAGGTCTCTTTCTTTTTC
>JAQNCA010000014.1:18149273-18172440 GCA_029783725.1 Acanthurus tractus
ACAGCAGAAGGCACAGCTTGGATCAGCAATCCTGGCGCAACCTCTGTCCACGGGTATCTGCGAGACAAGAAAGCACAAAAGAAGACTTTTAGTGGTATACAGTTCTGGATCATACCACTCTACTTTCATCCCTGGGTGTATAACTCTGTGAGCAATAGCAACCTCTAGTGGATCAGACCTTGATCACTTTGTGGAAACACTGCAGTGTGGACTTCCTTGTGTGTGTGTGTGTGTGTGTGTGTGTGTGTGTGAGTGAGAGAGAGAAAGAGAGAGAGAGAGAGTATTGGGGTGTTCATCAGACATCAATTTTTTTGTGAAGTCTGCAAATACTGGAAAAGTGTAGGCACGTGCCATTTGCACAGAGCTCACAAAGTTCTTAAACACAGAAATATGACTGTGTGTGTGTCGGTGTTGGCTCAAGGTAGGGTAAACTTCTCATTTTGTTGTGTGTCTGAATAAAATTTGAATGTATTTAATTTGCATTTACATTCAACAAAAAGAGATTGTGCTTGCATGATGCTAGCAAAGTGTGGGAGAATAGCTACACAGCGAAAAAGTAGTGCGAACGATGCCCCTCAAACATCAGAAAATAAATGCTTCAGATGTTTCATCCAGAATGTAACTTTTTTGAAAGACTTTCACAAAAAGATGCACTTCTAACTGCTGTCTGTGGCATATACACATACCACATGTTTTAATTACAAAGAGACAACTTTCAATATGCCAATATCCTCTATTGTGAAAATGTGTCATTTAGTCATTCAATTTCTACAGCAGAGACAGTACTGAATGATATCATCTACAGAGATAGGCAGCTGTGATGCTGTGTGAAGGCATGAATGCTACCCTCAGAATTTACTTCTGCCACACGTCTGCTCTCTTTTTTATCTTTTATTTAACATTCCTCCAGGCAGATGGAGGGTGACGAAGGAGACAAAAGAAAAATCGTATGTAAAGCTGTAATGAAAATTCTGTTAAAACATGTTAATCATCCTTTTATTTTGTGTGATCATCCTTATATGGTATCTGATTAATCTATATTTAGAGAGCTTAGAGTCAGTATAAAACAAGACTACGCCTAGCATATGAATATGAATGTAAGATATGCAAATTGTTGTTGTAGGAGTCATTTCCTAAAAGGAGGCTGACCCAGCTGAATATAAAACATTTGTCATGTTCCTGATGTGTCAGATCTCTATTTTGATGTACCTGCATATTGATGTAGTGCAACTGTAGAGATCTCTTTGCTGCAAGTAAACATTATCTTAAAAGCCTTACTTAGAGTCATCGTCTGTGTTAAGGTTCAAGGGAATTTTCCTAACAAAGGCAAAGCAAGGCAGCTCAATTTTATGCATATGGCATTTTTCATGACAAATTAAATAAACTTTCTTTTTATTTAAATTAATACAAAGAGTCACACGAAGACATACAAGTGCTAATTAAAATACAAGAAGATGAAGCTTCCCCACTTTGAAATGTTGACATTGGAGCCCTGCAATGTCTAAGCCAATTTTACTGATTGTGTCACTTGGTCATACTCACACTAGGCAAAAATGGGTTTCTTTTAAGATCACACCCATCGTATCATACCAAAATGATGTTGATTGGTAATATTGTATGTATTTGTCCTGTAATGGGAATACATAATCAGTTACAGTTACAATACAGTTGTTAAAATGACCGTAAACTTCAGAAAATGAAGAACTGAGGATGACCTAATGACAAGAAAAAACTTTAAGGACATGAATAATTGAATCCCTGGGAAGCAGGGGGCTAATTTCAGACACCCATGTCATCAATATGTGAGCCCATTAATTAGATATTACCAGAGAAGATCAAAAGCTAATTGTTGGAAATGATCTTCACAGACGGAGACACCCACCTGCCTGCATCTAAAGGCCCTGTGCAGAGGAGAGTTATTTAGTCTATTATGCAAATATCATTGTTGTATCACCTCTCATTAGCTGAGCTTCCCTTTTTTTGCAGTACAGTTCTTATTCAGACTCACTAGCTTCACACACACACACACACACACACACAAATTCTTCTTTAACAATTGCAGATTAGTGTCTCAAATATTTCTAGATGCTGGTAAATCTGCTGTCCTCTTGCCAATAATAGCTGACAATGACAATGAACACTGTTCACAAGAGAAATTTTTGAGCTATCACTTTGCACTAAGCAGGTTGTCCATGAATGTCTCTTAAAATTGACTTTTTTCAAATGGTTTCATTGGAGTTTTTCCATTGTAAAAAACAAACATTGCATATCATTACAATATCAATCAAATAAACAGTACAAACAAATAAACAGTAAACAATAACCTTTCTTTGCAGTTAATACAATTACCATTAATTTAGTAGGTATGCAAAGAACACAAAGGTGAATTTACAGATATTTACAAACAAACAATGTGCAGGAAACCTAAAGATCACACTACTAATTGATCATTACCAACATTTTGTTGCAAAAACTTCATGAACATGATTCTTCTGCCCCCAGCTTCTTTGCTGGAGGGCTTTTTCAGCTATGTTGCTGCTCTCACTACCAGCATTGGTTGGGGAGTTACAGACCCCCTAACCTGTTGTTGTAGTTAATGAATACTAATAGCTTGTCAATTTTGGAAAAAAAATATGAACAATAACACAAACAATGCCTAAGGCAGACACTTAAATACTTAATTTAAGTAATTTAATTAAAATGGTCCACATGTTATAAATGTTGGATTAACTGCAACAAACCAATCCAAACTTATGATGTTTTATTCACTTGCAAGCTCCTAAAGGTATTCTTAAAACTGTTTGGTTGTTGAAAATTTCAATTTGAACAGCCGCAGTCCTTCCTTGATATTTTAAGCTTTTATCTTGGTGGGTCTAACAATTATACAATATGTTTTTGACCAACTCAGACAACTTAGCTCAACAGTTAGCCAAGCAGTTAGTTCAGAAGTTAGTTGACAGTGCTAACAAGCAGAGGTGAGTAGTTAAACATTTTGATAGAGGTGTAGAAGTTGGGGAAACGACCAGAAAGAAATTCAAAGACTGACTGCAAGAAATGAACAGTACCACCTGGAATAATAACCTTACAGCATTTGTAGAGGTCAGCGTTTATGCAGTCAAATGTTTTTGTTTTTAGCTTGAGATATTTTGATATACTTATATGGTAACTTAGTTAGCTACATCTCCTGGGTAACATGGTAACTTGCTGTGCCTAGTACAGCATGGTACTTAAAGTTTACATCCTCTGACACAGTGGCAATAACTGTGTATACTGATGCAGATGTTATGTCAATTCATGTTGTATTTTTTTTTTGTTTGGGGGGGGATACACCAAGTTTGGGAACCCTTTGTGTACACAGAGCGTAGGGGAACACATCCTGGCTCTCGACAGAGCTTCAGGCTCACTATGTTTGATGTCACGGCTTCACAACACTAGGGATGGGGACTAAGAATCTTAAGGGGACAACTGTCTGTGTGTGTATATGAGTGGTATTTCTGAGGGAGCATCCTCTCACACCTGTGTGGCATCACAGTTGGCTTTGAAGCCTTAGGCGGTATGACCTGAGGCTGTGAAGTGCTGGAGGGATGTCTTTACGGTGACGAGTCACAGCGAGAGGTATCAGGGTCTTGGTGAGACTCAAACAGTGGAAAACTGGGTCCACAAAGCATAAAGTTTCACAGGAAAAAAGATTCTTTCTGTGGGTGTTCAAACTTGTGGGTCTAGTCAGAGGGGCAGAGGATTACCAGGCAGAAAAGAAACAGCCTAGAGGCTATACATTGTGTTCAAATTGTCTCATACAGCTTCAGCAAGGATTTCTTTAACTATTAAATGCCTAAATTCTTATTGTGTTGGAGAAAATAACAAAATGTGTCAACATTTCAACAAGTGATGACAGACATACATTTTACAATACAGTTATTTTACATAGAAACATCATTACATTCAGAAATACCTTGGCAGCAAAACAAACATGTACAAATGATTTTTCAATGTTTTCAGGTTGTAACAGAAACAGAGGCACTGCTGCTTTAAAGTAGGAAATCTCAACACTGCGAGGCAGTATGCAAATTGTAGCATTGAAAAAGTTGAAGAATTTTTAAATGTAACAGCTGTTAGAGCACAAAGCAACAGAAATAATTGTGTCTTTAGAGTTTGGGGTTGAACTGTTAATGCTGTTATCTCACTTAAACTGGATTTGGCTCTTCTGCATTAGATGCACAGTTGGGAGGTCTTTAGGGATACAACACTTTTCAACATCTTGTAAAAACAGGAAAGGATGCCTGAGGAGAAATGGCAAGATTAAGACATGCAGAGCCACATGAGCATACATAATCACATTTACATACACACACACACATCCTATATAGGCTACACACAAACAAACACTTATCACAAACTCTCAGAAAACATGAAAGGCCTCCTAATTCTCACAAACATAAAAGCACAAATCTATGAGGCACATCCAACACAAACATGGTTTTTGATGAGAATGTTTAAAATTTCTCTTGGGTACTACACAAGTTCAAAGGAACAATCCCATAAAGCAAAATATCACTAATTACTGCCATTACCTGTATTTATTTGAAATTAAAATGGTTCTGAAGCCATCGCTTGGTTACAATAAAAAGTTCAAGATCTTGTCTTTTATTTTCCCTTTTTGCATTTTCAGATCTTCCAGGAACTCTGTCTCCTTGTTCACACTTCCTCAATATGCTGCAGTAAATTTGTGATTTTTCTCAGCAAAAACAACTTTATATAGCCAGAACTGCAACCAGAGCCAAATGCTTCATTAGCAAGTTTAAAAATGTTATGTGACTTAAAGCATGCCACAACTCCATCACATTAAGGCTAAATGTTTACTTTGGTGAAACACTAGAGATGTACCAGTTTAGGTTAGAATAATTTTTTTATAACTTTTACATTCTTTTCAGTGTTTCACCCGAGGCTACGTCAACATGAGGACAGGAGGAGCAGATGACGACCGAGCAACCAGCCTTACAATTAACATTTACTTGAGAGATCATCCTGCAGAGATTGACAGTAAGTCATAATAATGTCCTCAAAAGTGCAGTTGTCTGAGACTGTGTGCATGGGTGATCAAGCACTGCCAAACACTGCATATGTCTAATCTTATTAACGCATTCAAGTTCATGCATAATGTAATTGTTAAGGTGACAACATGGCTTATTGTAATTTTTTTTTTGGAGGGGGGGCTTTTTCGCTTTTATTTGATAGGATAGCTCGTGACCGCTACATGGAGGGCGAGGCCTCCGCACATGGGACACTCCCTCTACCGACTGAGCTATGTGGTGCCCCATGGCTTGTTGTAATTTAACACATGTAATGATGTAGCACTCTTGCTGTACATTCATTAGATACTCTGGTGGCACCTTCACCTTTAATTTGGTACTAAAATTATTGTACAGCACACATACTGCAGTTTTAATGGGAGCATTGACATACTGAGAATCACTTAATTTAAAATTAGTGTTATTACAAAAAATATGTTTTATCTGGTATTTCGTGCAGATGGATCATAAAAAGAATTAAGACAGTAAACAAACAAGAGACACTAAAGTCTTCTACAGACATAAAATCATTTTCTCCTACATGTTCTGCAGTTTTCCTGTACATGTACCGTCAGCAGTGTTGCTGCTTCAGTATTGTTTAATGTAGTATTTTCACAGAGGCACTGAAGCACTTTGCATGAATGCACCAAGTGTTTTCATTGCCTTGCAGGTCTGAATAATAATTTAATGCACTGATGCAGAACAGATGTGTAGTTGTCTATGTATGTATGATATATATATCGGACTGTTCAGAGGGTGATGTAGCAGCTGGTGCTGGTTTTCCCAGCAGTATAATGATTGGCAACACCGCATTCATATTGATTTTCTTCATTTTGTGTCAAAGGCAGTGCGGCGTATTTTCTTTTTTCTCTTTAAATTTAATGTATGGATTTCTTAATAGTTCGATTTTGGGACAATGTCACATGAACTGAAGAGTATTTCGACCATTCATGTTAGATCTTCAGAAAAAAAGTGAGTCACTGGATATAAAGCTTTTCAAATGTGATCTTTAGTTTAGGATATCCCATTGACATGGTTATTTAATGGCTGTCATGATAGACAGAGTTACCCTCATCTGATTGAAAAAAGACTGTCAGTGCCACAGTTCATCCTAAAGTGTTACAGAATTTTCTTGTCACTGTTCTTTTTGCTTTGCGTTTTAGCCATTCATGCTAATCTCTTAGTCTTTACCTTCGTTGCAAAGCTGCTTCTGCTCCCATTTGGCTGATTTCATTCTTTTTTTCCCCCCATCTCTAAATGTCCATGCTAGCATTAAGGAACCATCTGTGGCTGTGTTTCAGCGGCCACTGGCTCAAGGCTCTGGTTTTTAAATAGAAGCAACGCAAGGGTTAGCCCCAAATGGAGCATGATTAGGCTTTGAAGAGGTTTGTGCATGTGTGTAGGCATGAATATTTTAGTGATAGAGGATAAATATTTTTAAGTGGATACACAGTAAAAAAAAAAGGAGGATGTGATGCAAAATGTGATGGCTGCTTCTGTGTGCCACTCTCTGGACTCATCGCTCTCACCAGCATGTGCAACTACACCTGTTCTACCTCAACCATCAATGTATGCATAGACAGAATATCTCAAGAGCAAAAAATGAGCTCACTTCATTCTATTCTGTAAAGTGCAGCAACTTTTTTTGCATATTTTTTGTTACTTTGTGATACACATGTGTAGGCTCCAAAGCTATGCCATAATCTGTCAGTACAGGCCACATAGAGAACAACTTTAACCCATCATGAACATATGTAGCACTCCTATTCTTTTGAAAGTAGCCATACTGGTGGTGCATTGGGGTGCTTACATAAGGCTGTATTATTCAGAGCTAAATCAGGTATTGTGGGTAAATGAAAGTTTTCCTTATTATTTTAAAGTGTAAAGTCTATTAAGGCTGTGCAGAGGATGTGGAAAGAAACACAGTGGCTTTGCAGTGCGAAATCTCAGCAGAGATACTGTTGGAGAAACACAGCTGGGCATCATGCTACATTGGCCAATTGATTAATAGATTAATCAGACCCAGCAGAGGTGTACAACTCTGATATAGAGGGGATACAAAGATGTAAATATGAATTTGCCAATGAGCCAAACTAACCTGCACAGGCCAACATCTGATTTTTCAACTCTGACTTCATCTGGTGAAGCACTGACCAATTAGACACTCACATTTTCCTGATAGAGTTGTTTACTTCATGATCAATGTGACAAATGATAAAAAACTCGCTTTCATGATAACTATAACTAAGTTATAAAATCCTGGCTCTGATTATTATTAACTGTTCTGGAGGGTGGCCCTGCAGCTGGAGACTGACACAACACAACCCACCTATACTGCCCCCAGCTTTGTTTAACACAAGGTCATTTTGCTCCTGAATGCTTGCTACATCTCCCTTAATTGGACATTTTTGAGTACCAAGTTTACCTTACTTGCATATTTTTTTACTTTTGGTGGAAGGTGTTGGAGGGATCCCGTATAGCAACAGGGTAACTACACATACAGTGCTGCAAGGAAACAGTAACTTCTCTGATTTTATCTTACTTTATCGATGACTAGAGCAGAAGTGTAACAGCTTCTATAGAATAGCTACAGTGATGTTTTTGTGTCTGTGAAGGAGCTGAGGATATATACTGTGCAGGATAGTGTGTGGTAGGAAGAAGTCAAGGACAGTGCGGAGAGAGAAAGAAATTGAGGTCAGAACCTAATGACAACATAACATAATTCATTACCACCTTACAGTACATGCCCTCACTGATTTACACCGATTTATCTATGAACTTCACATTTGCTGGTTAATAACTAAATCTTACTCTCTCACACACCCTACTTCCCATGTGTTTGCCAGTGAGTGCACATGCAGTGCACATTTTGGCACTGTAACTCTTAGTGTTTGACTGTACATTGTGCAGACTATCCATTTATGCCTGTGCATGTCTCTGTGTCGATATCCATCTGGGCAGATGTTGCCATGGTTAGTCTGCTTTTAAGAATGGAAAAACAGATTCATACTGGAGTACTGTAAAGAGAAAGAACCTGGTTTGGGCTGAGTCAAAAGACGGCATGTTTTTTTTTTCTTGGTATTTCCTCTTATACTGTAATTAAATGAAAGATAATACAGGGCGAATTAAAAAAAACAAACAAAAGCCCAGTTAAGCAGCTGGTAACATGATGTACATGGTTTGGCTAGCTCTCATATGAGAAATAATTGGAATGACCCCTGAGAGTCTCGCACACATCAGTCATGTGTTTTTGTGTCAGTCATCTTGTTACAGCCTGACTGAGGCGAAGGTCAGAGAGGAAGCTGATTGGGTAGGTTAGGACTTTCTTGGTGGTACAGCAGAGGTGCTGGTATATCTGAACAGTGGATGAAAGCACAAATGGTTTTGAAAATAACATATTAGCTTTGTGCTCTGAATTTGATAACAACATGGTCTCTGTAATGGCAACACATCTTTGGTTTCATTTTAGGTCGCAAAGAAAATTTGCTGATTGTGGTGGTATGGAAAATAGTTTACAAATGTACAGATATTGCTGGAAAATGAATTCTGCAATATGTTGCTGTAAAAAAATAGAACAAGGAGTTAGAAGTGACATCCTAGCGAGCAAAATGGGCTGCTTTAAGCGGGAGTCAAGTTCTCATTGATGTGTTGACTGAAATAGAATTGGATTAATGCATGGTGTTATAAAAAATATTGTCAACTGTTTTGCTGTTTGTAATCAAAAAGGAAATAACTTCCTGTGATTGCTATGTACAGACAGACAGATTAATTTGTTTACTCAAATCCACATGAGATGAAGAAAACACATTTATTTATTAATGATTACCATTACATTTAGAGCAAACACTAAACATGTTATTTCCAAAAATGTAATTTAATAATTCCCACAGCTCTTTAATCTGTTCGCACAAAGATAACATTTCTGCACTATAACACACAGGTCTGATTGCTAAAAGCTGAGGAATGCTTTTGTCTGAGGCGGTTAACTCCACTGGGCATCATCTACCATTCTTTTCTCAGTGGCCCATAAACTCCCTTTGGATCCTATCACTGGCTTCAAGTCTCATTTGTCACTATTCAGTCTAGGGACCAGAGTCATGTCAGAAAGCCTGACTAAAACAAGAATCAAGGTCTGCACAGACCTGCTGTGACCTCCTGTCAAGCCGAGACACCTGAAAGGCTTAGCTATTATATTAACTGAAGCCCGTGGAAGCGGCAAGTTCATAATTGTTTGGGTAATTCATATTGAATGTATCTACTGCACCATCTTTAACATGTTTGCTACATGCGATGGGCCGGATTTGAACAGTAGATCTGACAGCACAGTCTAATTGCTGGCACAGAAGGCTAAACAGCCACAAAGCCACAGCACTCATTGCTTGAATGACTCCAGAGAGATTTCTGTTGAACACTCACCATGCTGGCCTCACCTATCCTTGTTTAGTCATTAATCACACTGTTTGTTACCTTATGTGCAGAAAACCAATACAGCTGTCTGTTTTTTTCACAATGCCAAAAAACAGACTCTATTTTTAGGAAGATGTAAAACTGACTGCAGTTGTTTGTTTGTCAGTGGGTCAGTTAGTCCATCGCTTAGGTCCAGGTTAAAATATTTACACAACTAGTGGACGGTTTGCTATTAACTACAGATACTCTAGTTCCTACACATTTCCCATAGCGCCATCATCATATGAAAACTTTTAATTTGTACATTATTTTGTTTCCTGACCAAAAAACAAAAGTTTCAACTCCCCCATCAGTTTTCGCTTTACTTTGTGTTTTATCCTAATAAGCAAATTTTGGCATGCATAATGAACTTAAGAAAGTAAACAAGATACACATTACCCTCTAAGAAACAATATTAAATGCTATATTTACATGCTGACATTAGCATTTAGCTCATAGCACTGTACAGCCTCACAGAGCTGTGAGTATGGTTATAGATTCTTTGGCTTGGTTAAAAAAATGCCTGAAGATGTTCTGCAGCTTCTTGACGTGGGAGTCAGCAGCTGCTGAAGCAACAAGGTTATATGAGGTGATGAGAATATGCAATTTAAATTACAAAAATGACAAATATTACCTTCCTTTTTAAAGAGGAAAATCAGCCCAAAAATCACCAACAACATTTGCATAGCCCCTTTTCACCACTATTTGCCTCTATCTTAAGTTAAACTGTAATAAAGTCTAAATTTAGCAGATCTACTTAACACAGATTGTGTACACAATCTTGGGTATTTTCTGCCTCCCATTATGGAATATGAACCCAAAGCCAAGAACAGACTTATTTAACATCTTTAAAAGTGCTGCCCTGGAGGTGATAATAAATCAAATGAGCGGAGAGAAATTTTTAGAACTCGTTTGTATCACATTTTAGAGGTGTTGACAAGGCAATATATATATAGCAATGAAATCTTGCTTGGCTGAACTCACATACACAATATTCAGTGTGATGTGTACCTTACACATACTGTGAAATTGTATAATGTGCTCATTACAGGCAGTGAGTGCTTATTATACACACTGAGAAACATTCAGCTAACCTGATCCTTCTTCTTAAAGCCTAGTGTTCGGAATGAGAGCTCTTTGGATGTCTTTTGTGTGCTTTTCAGTGTAGGCTGGATACCATGTGGAGTCATTGTGGCATAAAGATTGTGCAGTTGAACTGGTTGTTTTACAGTAGATTAACTAACTACACACAGCGTCAGCGTATGATACACACAATGCAACAAAATTAAATTGATGTAAATATTGAACTTGCATTATACCAACTTGTGTGCATTTTACAACTTCCATTGAATTACCACTGACATCTCTTACAGCAAACACAAATTAATACGGTTTTGTATCCACCGGCTAAGCTGGCCTAAATTTTTGATTGCTTGACCACGTTCTCCTCACGGAAGGAACCTCTAAATTTGAAATCCAATTACGCAGTGAACAAAAAAGCCTTGCAACTGACACCAGCTGACAGCCTATTCAGATGGTAGTGTTTAGCAGAGGCGGACAGGTGCATCAGTGTGTGTGTGCATGCGTGCATTTGCATGTTCAGCTTGTAAATAGGCAGAGCTCATTTTCTGTTGACTTTTAAAAAGTAGAGTCTGCATTAGAATGACTTATCTGACAGGAGGACAGGTGTTTGTCAGGGATAGATGCTGGAATGCAGTTGGTCACCTCATTATCAGAGTGCAGGGGGATGAGGTAAATTTAGAAATGGAGGTGTGTGCCATTGTTCTTGTTCTCTGCAGTCCTATTGAGAGATACTCCATATGTAAGCATTTGTTTAGTAAGAGGATGAATTCCAGAGAGGATAATGTTTTTATGAATAGCTGCACTGCTGAATACAAATCAGGTGTAGCTCAAAGGTCTGACGATATGTGAAATTTTTCGTGTTTGCCAACAGCCAACAGAGAGACAAACGTAGACAAAAAATAATGTGTCGTATAAAACTGATTCAGTTTCTGACTTTTATTTTTTTGGAGACATTGTTAATAACATATATTAGCTAATATACATGTGTTTTGGTTTATTTTGTATTGAAAATAGAGACAAACCACACAAAAAATGTAATATAAGAAATTAAGTTTAGTTAATCAGTATTAATTAAGAAAATTAGTTGAGTAATTGATAAAGAAAGTAACTTAGTTACCGCCTTAGCTAAGCGATGCCGACACCAAATTAAGGATCAAAGCTTGATTAAAAAAGGGTCTAAGTATTGTCAGATTTGAGAGTTAAGTTGAAAAGGCACTGAGTCATGAAATCGCTCACAGTTCTAGTATTACATTTTGGCAAACTCTCTTTCCTGTCTCCTCTACTTTGTCTTCAAGTGTGGAAATAAGATCAAAACTCTAACTTGTCAAGAAAAGATGTGGTATAAATTGTGTAGTCCTTTTGTTGTTGTTTTTTCAAGATTGAAAGCTCAGCATCCGGTGAAACAAAGCTCTGCTCTGTAGCACAGCTCTAACAGCATGCCCTTCAACTTTTGTTTCTATTGTTAATGAGCTGCCAGGCCTACTCTTACACAGCATGCAGTTAATCAGTGTTGTCAGGGACGTTGATGAGCAGGTGCAGACATTACACATAAACAGGACTATTTCCTTAATTAGTTCAGGCCACAGTCACACCAGTGTTCATAGAACTGAGTGAAAGGTCCCTTCCTTTCTGCGAAATGCCACCACTAATTCTGACACACAGTTTCAACCGGAAAGCTCCTGTGTTTTTTTTCCCTAATTGTGTGAAACTTTATCTCCTTTATCTAACAGGCAGCATGAGCATTAAACCGCTTTGATTGTGTGTGTGTGTGTGTGTGTGTGTGTGTGAGAGAGAGAGATAGAGAGAGAGAGAGAGAGAGAGGGAGAGAGAGAGAGAGAGAGAGAGCAGAGACCATCTGCCTATCAGCTGGACCATCACATGACTTACTGCTCTACCACAGTCATTCGCTGCCCTCCATTTTAATCCATTAATGACCTGCAAACAAATGCATACTTTAACCTCTAGCACAGATGGGGAATATAAATGCTCCTGAGGTTGCCATGGCAATTAAGTTAAATTAGCTAAAATGTAAATTAATGTTTTTTTAATGAATGTCTATGCGTTGAGATGCAGTATATGACAAAATTAGTCCTTATGTTGTGAAGCAAATGCTGTGGCTACGTATTTAGATACCTATTAAGATATTTAATTACTTATGATTACACTCTTTCATGTGTTCTGTGCAAATATACATACGAATGTCCTCACATACACACAGAAACCCACCTCCCCTTCTAATTACGCAGGTAATCCTCCCTCTGGTTCCCTTCTCACACAGCACAGATGCTGCTGAAAGACGTGCTTAGAAAGGGAGAGAGCAAAAGGGAGCCGCTTTGATTCAAATGCACATGAGTTGGGCTTATCTGCAAGGGTCATGTTGCAGAAGACATGATCAGAATACACGCCGAGGTGCCTGCAAGGTATTGTGGTTTAAAGTCTGGACCTTTCAGGCATTTTCAATCGGACTATCTCTTTTATTCTCTGTCAGCTAGTCAGCTGCATTGTATAAGACAGCAGAGATGCCAAAAAATGAATGCGAAATGCGAGGTCACAAAGCTAGTCATTACTTGCACCTTACTCTTAAGTGTTAAACCCTCGACTTTCTCCTGGAGAAAGTGTCAAGTGAACAGTGGCTGAGGAGTCAACTTCATTACCAGTTCGGTTTCAAATTTTTTGCCTCAAAGTGCTTAAAGGGAGGTCTGATGGAAGAGTGGTCAATAAGAGAACAACTCGCCCTGCTTTGGAGAAAATTGGTTACTGTAGTGTGCAGAAACGTATTGATTGAGAGAGAACTGCTTTGGAGTAGATCCACATGGTGCCACAGCACTCACAGCCTTCTAACCCACTAATGATTATTTGACTACAGAGGGAGGTTATGACAGAGACTTTTTAAGAGAGCAGAAAAAACACTTAAAAAAAACTGTGTAACTCCAGAGATGACAGATGTATGACACGTCCTTCTCCTCAAAAGCCAATCATCTGCTTTACACAAGCTGAATTAGGAAACATAATTAGCCAATCATGTTAGCACTCAGGACTGAGCAGCGAAAGAACTTGGTGTCCTGAAACCTTGTGCACCTTATGCAGGTGGGCATAAATGTTTTTCACCCAAATTTAGGGCAAAATGTCAAACTTAACAAGAGGTTTATATCAGATTTGATTACTGATTCTATACATGCAGTTTGCATGTCCTGATGAAATTGAAGTTAAAGCTCCCCCCCCTGTTTAGACAGAGCCCTGGTCTTGTTAGCCAGAAATAACTGCCAGGTATGGTTGCCAAGACCATCACCTGCATGAATAAAATTGGTTCAAAAAAATTTACTTACATTTGCATTGCTTATAACAGTTATGACAAGAGTTATCGGATTCCAGTGTAAGTGTGTTTGAGAGAAGAGGTCTTCTGAGTACCCAGCCTCACAGTATGTCGAGGTAAATGTTGAGTGTTTAAGAAATACTTGTATCTTCTCCATGACCTTCCCCTCCCAGGGATGAGGGAGATCAAATGTGACAGGTGGAAGTAGACCTATAATAAAGCAATTACCTTGAGGCCCTCCTGTTGTATTAGCTCGACTGTATCTTCTTTGATTTCTTTCCACATTTTACATGAGTTGTAGAGTTTGTTTCCTGCAGGTCGTCTTGGTAGTTTGTGGATGTAATAATGTTGTTATGGTGCAGTGACACTAATCTCAGCATATCTTTAGTCTGCCCCAAGCTGAATTTAGATTGATTGACATGAAAAAAGAGGTGGCAGCGAGAACAAGAGCAAAGTGTTTGGCCTAGTTAGGATACACAGTGAGCTGTCCATGGTCCTGAATCCATTTCGTATCTCTGTCTTTTACTCTCTCTCAGTTCACTTCAGTCCATGCCTTATCCCCACGACACACAGACTCCATACAGCGTTAAAGCAGAGGGTGACAAAATGAATTACATTCCCTGCACAAAAAGAGCAGTCTGATAAGAACAGATGGGAATATGTGCAGTGTTGTTTTGTATTCATTGAGGTTGCCTGTTTCCATTAATGTGAGACAACAATCAGATGTCTTGACTCATATACATTTCTCTCTCTTTCCCAGTTCATTTTACTCAATATATTCCTTATTGGTTTCATCAAAAATAAGCTTTTACGGTTGCCAAAGCGTTGTGCCCACAATCTTGACACTGAGATCAAATTTAAGACAACAAATTTACGGACACTCTGTGCTTTTTGTTTTACCCTCTTATATCAAGATGTGTTTTTCGAATTCAACCTTTTCTTTTCTTTCTTTTTTTTGCTATTTTAGTCAGCCATTGGTTTTAATTAATTTTGTTTAGTATTCTGTTAGCAGCTTCAAGTAGAAATAAGCTCATGTTGTGTAACCTTTCCCCTGAAGTTCAAATCTGTGTTCATTTTTGTGATGAATACATTACCATATGCATTTTATGCATTTCATTCCATATGCTATTTACATGCATTTTATATAGAATCTCAATGAAAACACGACTTTAATTGTGATTAACATTCCAGTGGCACTCCACTGAGTTAGCACATACAGATCAGGTTGCTTGTCATGAGCATTACTGCTTAATTGTTTTTTTTTTTAAAAAGCAAGCATGGGGACACAGTGCTGATTATGTCATTCAAGTTACCACAGGAAAAATAAAGTCATTACAGGCAGCCTCTGACAAACTGGAGTTAGGGTATGGCATTCGGAAAGTGTGGTTGTTTACCTGGCTAACGGTCTGACAAATCAATGCAACTGAGCTGCATTATGGGAAGTTTAGAATCGGGTGTTTTTGAACCGAAAGCTTCATACTAGTGATATAAGTAGAGATGTCTTGGCCTTGATTGTGATGACTCAATTTTGTTATTTGTCTCCCGTGAGACCCCCAGTTCTATGGAAACGGAAGAGAAAAACATTGGAGTTTTCAGTCTGTGATGCAAACCTGATGTTTCTTGTCACAGAACACACAACCCCGTTTATTTTTTGAGATTTTGCTAGTAGGTTTTTATAGCAAATGAAAACAAATGAAAGCCAATGGCTGCCTCAAACATTATAACAAGTATTCTACTATAATTACTGATTTTCTAAAACAAAAACACAGTTTAAAAAGTTGTAAACTGTACAAGAAAATGCAAATAGTGTGTAGTATGTGGGCTAAACAAGCAGATACAAGTCAGAATCATGAATGACTCGCAGCCTGCTGACACTGAAGGCTTTCACTTGTGGTTTCTCTCTCTCTCTCTCTCTCTGTATCCCCACCTCTCTCCCTCTCTCCCTCCCTCTCTCTCTCTCTCTCTCTCTCTCTCTCTCTCTGGAGTTTGTTGGTGACTGCAGCACTATCTCACATTCATCCCGGCTCGCTTTACGGACAGAGGCAGTCCTCCACCTGCCTAGGTATCTCTCTGCCTCTCCGTCTGTCTGTCTGTTCATGTGTCTGTCTGTCGCCTCTAATCGTTGAGGTGAAAATTAAGCTCGGCAATGGAGACGGCTGTGGACCGGGGCTCTTGTTTTTCTCCCCGTCGGAGATCCACAAACTTACCGGACAAATAAAGCGGCAGATACCGGTTTTCAGCGGAAAACGCCGCCCCTACAGTTTTGCACAGTGACGCTCGCAAGTGTTATTTTCTTCTTCTTCTTCTTCTACTTCTTCTCTTATCAATACGTCTTCAGAAACAGATGCTCTGCACGGGAAGTTACGGAAAAAAAACCACGGATAAATTCTTCAAGTCGTCTTCTGCAATTTTCAAGAGACGCTTTCACCCAAAGGTAAAAAACGATCCACAGAAACCTAAACTGTTGAATGGCCGCCTGACTCTCCTCTGTTATCCCACTGAATGTATGTGTGTTTCACATATTAAGTAGCCTAAATGTGTTCGGCAGTAGTGAGCGCTTCGTCCGAAGTGGGTGGGAAGGTGACTCATCCAGATTCAAACGCTGTTTTGAAGTCAGCGTTTACACTGCGCCTCTGCGGGTTTAAAAAGACATACAAGCTAAAGGCTGTTTCTTTTGCCATCTGTCCCCGTGATGTTTTGATGAGAGAAATAGGGCAATTCCGCTTTAACGCTTTTCTCACCAATAGATTTTTTTTTTTTGACAGCTGAACAATTGCATAATGGAGGTTTGGAGTCTTCGGTTGCTATCGCCTGGTTGACATTGTGACTTGTCAAATTGGGTTAATTACATGTTAATCACAGACTACAGGATTTGTTCCCTGCGTGTGTATGTAAATGGTAGACATTAAGTAGGAGGAGAAGGTAGTCAATATGAGTATGTACCACAATAAGGAAGCACTTATAAAGGTAATATGGTGCCCTTTGTTTACTATATATAGTTTCCTCATGAACTCACTAATCACAGTGTGACTTTTCCTACATTTTCACAGGGATAAGTGTAATTCTTGAAAGTGATATCCTTAATATAGACATTTAGGAGACATCCTCCAATTTTGATGTAAATTGCTTCACACATTGCCCAAGAAAAACAATGTGTGGAAGATTTGAGGACCAGGAGCTTGCTGTGCACCACAGTGTCCAGACCCTGATGAAACAGAAGGTACTTGTTGTGTCTGCATCTCTTTAACATCAAGAGGCCTTTTTTTTTTATTGGTTAAAAACACTCACAGCCCTGCCCCCACCCCTTTGAGATTAATGATGAATGAATTAATGAATCAAATAGGTTTGTTTGTTGCACTCTGCAATGGCCAGAGCTGTCACGTCTCTTCTAGAGGACTAGATATTCAGTATTTAATAGATGATCACTTCTCTGCAAATAATGTTAGATTTAGAGCTCTTTAGAGTAATAAAAAAGAAGTGGCTGTCATGTGCCCATTGAAGCATCCCAACATTTAGCGTGCTTTCAGGGATGAAGACTTTAGCTCAGACTCACAGTCTCATATTTACAAGGTCAGTTATTCCACAAACTCCAATGAATCACCCGTGCAGCTCTGTCCACTCAGCAGTCACTTTCCCACAGTGTGACTGAGAAGGACCAGCTCAGAATAAAAAGACTGGAGAAGATATTATTTTTTTAAAAAAATCTCACATATTGACAAATAAAAGACATATTGAAAATGAATAATAACAATGATTTGAATATCTGTGTCTGGCACTTAAAAAAAAAAAAAAAAAACAGATCCAGCTGTGTTCAGCCATGGATCCAAACCATATAAATCAATAAGATAAATCCATAGTATTTTATGTAACAATTTAATCAAATTAACTTCAGTGGGTGGCTCTGTTGTATAGATGCATTAGACCAGTTGTAATCACTTAATGTACAACAACACGCTTGGATCCTTTAGTAGGTTGCAGTGTCTTTCATTCCATCAAATTAACAATGGATTTAGGTCTAGCTACCCTTTTAGCGCAGCTTTTTGAGTGACCTGAAAAGCAGCCTAACTGCTGCACTAGTGGCCTCAATTTGCTTCAACTGCAAAAAAAAAAGGGAAAAAAAGGGGGAAAACGGCAGAAAAAAATAGTAGGCTATGCTAACTCGTAGCCATTTATGTCCATCTTTCCTCTCTTGTACTTTCACTCTCACATCCACTTTCACACACTTTACCTCTCTCTCCCTCCTGCTGGTATGCACTCACTCAAACTGTGTCTCATCGTATCTCATCACTCTCAGCGGCACTCTGCCCTCTCTGCTTGTCTCCGTCACACATGCACACACAAACATACACGCACAGAGAAACACTCAAAAAGTGGCATACCAGCCCACAGCCGTGTTGGATAATTTTGGATTAAATCTACAATCTTTGCATTTTGCTCTTACATGCATCATCTTCTGTCCCAGTTTGAATTGTTGTGTGTATTTTCTGGGTTTATATGTTAACATTCCTGCAGGTCCTCTTGAGCTGTTTGACTGGTGTACATGAAGATCTCTTTGACCTCAGAACAAGGTTATCTGATTCTTCAAGTCTGTTAGGAGCGCCGGCATTTCATGTGACATATTGTATGGACTGACAGTAAAAGCACCAGAAGCTTCTAAACCCTGGTGGCTTCCCAAGAGCAGGTCGTTCCTATTTTCTCTATTTGCGCAGTGGCTTCATTTAAGAGGGATGGTATATCGCAGAGGGCCATTTATAATGTATAGAGCACTCCTGTATTAAATATCTGCAGAGTTCGAGGTGTGTGTTCCTATGCTCAGTCAGGGGGTGGGGGGGTGGGGGCGCTAGATTACACCATATTGCATCAATAAAAAGATAAAGGTAATACAGGGGAAAAAAATCTTCCCTTTCTTGTGGTTTTTACAGAGTTTGCCAGGGTGCCATGGCTTTTTGGAGTGCTTGTTGTCATAATTACTGTTTAAGTGGATGCTTAATGTTGTCGCAGTAAACTGAGTTATAGTGCTGACGTTGAAGACAAAAAGTTACTGATGCTAAAGTTCAAGGATTTGAAAGTAAAAGAATACTAGGATCATGTATCAACAGACTCTAAAGCTGAAGAAACAGATAAAGTAGAGGAAGTCTATATTTAAACAGTCTCACCAGAGGGACAAGATGTCTTCATTCTCCTCAGTTGGAAACTGTCTGCAGAAGAAACCAGATCTCTCATATCATTGTGTCCTTTTAACTTGTTCTCAATAAAGCTCTTTAGAAATAGATCTCAGCTTTGCACCTATTTACAAGATTGTCACAGGATGTTTTGGAGGAAGAGTGTGTGTCTGTTATGATAGGAGAGCAAAAAGACATGACATTTATTTACCTTTCTTCCCATTTGACTGGTATAACCAGCAATGTCAAAACTGAATAACTAATACAGTAAAAATGTCAAACAATCTCTCTTCTTTTTTCTCTGTTTGTCATTGAGTTATTTCTAGTGCCATTGTAAACTGAATAAAAAGATTTCTTACCTTATTAAAAGCTGACTCAGATGCAAGAAAATCAAGAATCTTGTCAGAAAAAACGTTGCATGCAAAGCACAAGCTCAAAGTCCTCATCATTAATTTGTTTAGGAATGTATGATTGTATGAAGGGAACTGGAACTGAAGAAAACAATGTTTTCATTTAAATTAAGTTGTGGCACAGTTCACTCACATCTGCTGATTATTGTATGTAACATCACAAAATGGTTTGCAATTTTAGAAATGGATTAAGTGTCACAACACCCTGTTTTGTCAACTGGCTCATACCTGTCAGACATCCACATTTCAGCTCTCACAAGCACAAACCAGCCAGTTCTATCTTTACTTTAAAACCAAGACTTGGGAAGAGGTCTTACTAGGAACCTCCCACTTTTCTCCCTTGAAATCAAAGCAGTGTAGTGTAGATGTAGCTGACATGAAGTATGACACTTTTGACACCAATTAAAGCCTCATCTGTGTGTCCAAAACCCAAGACTATCCACTTTAATTAAACCTTACATCTCACTTCCCCAGAGGCGGCAGGTTCAGGAATGGGTGCCAAACCCTCTTTTCACCTGTCTTGCAGCTAATAGTCTCTCTAGCTGTGCTACACCAGGATACTAGGGTTGGCACATGTTCAGGCTGGCAAGGGGGGTGCTTTACCACCGGGGCTGTTGTAATTCTGCACACAACATGACGTGCTGCTATGGTTGGTAAGAAACACTCATTAACACAGCAAAAAGGATCTCCTTTGTGCACCTACAAATCAAGGATTTAAGGAGGAATTCGACCCACTTGTTGAACAGGCAAAGTGTGAACATTGTAGGTAATTACTGGTGTTTTTCAGACATTTACAAGCAGTTTGTCTCCATTAATTGCTCGTACAGGTTTTGTGCATAACAAAAATGGCTAAGCTTAGCCAACTGAAGTATTTAAAACCAGGGAGGTTTGTTACCTGTCCTGCATTGACACTAAACAGAGGCAGCCCTTGTTGGATGATGCTGAATTTGTGTCTGATTTCTTGACGTGGTAATCTTACGTTTGAAAAGTTCATTATACTAATGCTAATCAGTACATGGAAATGTCTGGAGATGCATTACTGTATGAGGATTGTTGTCACACTTGATAAAAGATGCATCCTGTATAAAGTTTGCACACTGATTTTTTTATATGTTTATCTGCTGCCTGTTTGAAATGTATGCCGTGTGTTCAAATAAGCATCCACTAACAAAGAGTCTTCACACTGTTGCTCTCCTCATTTTCTGTTTTGCAAAGCTGAAGTACCTCAAGGATATTTATGCATTTTTCTAATGATCTGCTAATGACCATTTAAAGTTTTTCAAAACACCTACCTAAGATCAACAAAGGTAACCCCCCCAAAAAACTGCAACCAGCATTAGCTAGGTCAGTAACTGTTCTTTTCAGTAAAGTGACCACCAGGAGAAACTTTCTTTATCAGCTGCTTTGGCTCAGACAAGATTTGTTTTCGTTGTGGTGTTTTACTGACTGTAAACCAACAGAGAGGAAACAGCCATGACTGAAGGAGGCCAGTGGGGTGTGTAATGCTGTTATGATGGATTCATGTTAGGTTTATGTCTGTGCGTCTGCATGGATATACTGTTTGTCTGTGTGTGTGACAGCCAGTTCCTCTGTGTGTGTGTCTGTATGAGCTGTGGACTGTGTCTAATGGTAATGCAGAAGGCCTTTGAAGTGTTGTAAGATTTTTTCTTCTCCATGTGTGAGATTATTTCCTAGTCCCATCAGTCAAGTGTTGGAAAGAGACTTTTTCTACCAAACTCATCTGTTGAGGGATATTGGTTTCACTTTTTCACTTTTTGGTTTGTGCTGCCTCAGATTTAAACTCTTCCACGAGTCATTGAGTGGAACATATGTTTTACAGGTTGTCAGACATTCAAAAAAAGAGACAAAAAAACAGGTTCACTGATAGCCACATGGTTACGCTATATACAGCAGTGCTTTAACATTTCTGTATGAATCCGACTGTGAGCCTTTGTTATGTGTATATTCTCTCTCCTCTTGTTTTATCTTCTTCTTTATTGTCACTAGTGTCAATAAAGAAGAAAATACCAAAAAATCATAAAGAAATTCACGCTATGTGCTCCAGCTCCATCGACAAAGGCTTTTTTTTTACTTAAATGATTCTTAGAGTAAAAAGAGATAGCAAATTAAACGATACAAGCTGTATTGCAACTGAGGAATTTGTTCTTGATGCCAAAACAGAAGAACAACAGCTCAGTTAAAGAACATATAGCAATAAAAGTGTTTTCAGTACTAGTTGTATCAAAATAGTAATTTTATACAGTGCATACATTCCTCAGCACTGTCTCTCACCCTTTGTAAATTCATTTTCCTCCAATTCATTTCTGCATCTGCCTTTTTCTTCTCAACTTCATCGCCCCTCATCACAGCCACGTACCAACCCACCCAGCCGCTGCATCTTTCTCCTTCTCCACTGAGCCACCTCATAACAAGGCTGTTCCACACTCTGGCCTACATTAAGATGCAAACCCCTCTCTGTCCTGCTCTTTCTCAGTGGCCTTAATCCTTTCCTCCTCTCTCCTATGAATGATAGCCTCTGCAACTAGCCCCCCTTCTCTGGCAGGCACAGGCCCATTGCTAAACATAATTGTGAGAAAATGGCCAGAGTCAAAAGATGTGTCTCTGTGGGCAGAGGTCAAGCTGTCAGCAGCTCGATCATAAAGGTGGGAGCTCAGACCTTGATGCCTAGCAGAGACAAATGGTCCGTGTCAGGCCTTCAGCAGAGAATGTGGAGAGTTGAATGATAGATCCAAGCCTCTATTTTATGTTCACGAGCAGAAATACATACAATACAGATTGGGGAGGTCAGAATTTCTTGATGAGATTCGGGGGCAAAGATTGATAAATCATCTCAAATGGATAAAAAGTAGCAGCATACAAGACACCGCAAGAGTTCAGTGACACATTTTTTTGTATGTATCACAAAAATCTGTATATATTTCCAGAAATCTGATAGTGTATCAGTTTTCTTTGAAGTGAACAGATGTAATTGTGTTTTTGGTTTAGATCAGATCAGATGTGTGAGTGTTGACACTGTGTGAGTTCATGCGGGCCTTCGTACCTCAGGTGTTACTGCATTAACCTTTAGAGACATTCTGTGTGAGCGGTTTTGTTTTTTATTTCAGCCATTTTGTGATAAGACTACAGTTAGTTGCTGTCAAATGAAAAACAACCTGATGAGTGTAGATTTACTGTAGCTGCACTGCTTTAAGATACTGAGATTTGAGATTTAATAACGTGGCTGAAAAATTTAGCAGAATGTGATTTTTCGTTTTCTTGCCAATTGTGAGGTGAGAGGATTTATACCTCATCATAGACTTACAATCAGAGGCAATGTAGCTTAGCTTTAAGACTGGGAAACAGGAGGAAACAGCTGGCCTGCCAACCATCTACCACCTCACTAGCTTACACATTATATTTTGTTAATTTGGAAAAAAGATGAAGTGTAAAAACAATAGGTCCTGGTTTTACAGAGTGTTAGAGGCAGTAACTCTGGACTGTGCACGATGAATTCCTCAAGGTCAGTACACCTGCTGGCTGAGAATAGCTGAGGATAGCTCAGCTTTCTTAAGACACATAATTCTTAGAATGACACATAATTCTTAGAATAAGATAGATAGATAGATAGATAGATAGATAGATAGATAGATAGATAGATAGATAGATAGATAGATAGATAGATAG
>JAQNCA010000014.1:18172540-18207854 GCA_029783725.1 Acanthurus tractus
ATAGATAGATAGATAGATAGATAGATAGATAGATAGATAGATAGATAGATAGATAGATAGATAGATAGATAGACTTTTTACCCCTTTTTTCTGCCTGCTTTGTCATTATGCTGTGTATTAGCAAGGCTCAGTCTGTGTGCTAAGCTAACTATCTCCTGGCATTAGCTTCGTATTTTGGGTATGCAGTATTATTCTTACCAAAGTTATAGTTTTAAGTTGTTATTTCAAGTTATTTAAATTAGGAAGAAACTTCAAATGACTTATTGTAATAAAACAGAATGTATTGCCACAGTGTATTCAGTGGTATAATCTTTATTTACAGTGCCCTATGAATACTATAAGGAAGTCTCTGTGTTTTAGTGAAGAATATATGTGTTCTTTTGCCGTGTGTGTTTCCTTGTGGTTTCATAATGTAGCTTATTTGCAAATGAAACCAATCCTTCACCCTCCATCACTGCACACACTTTCCCTGATACCGTTTGCCACTGCTGCCTCACTTCTCTACTGCCAAGTTTCCTGACAGGGTGAGACAATTGTTCGTTATTAGTACAGAGACCAATTTCCAGCTGGATAGAGCCTCATTGAGATGCAGGGCCCCCACTAGAGAACCGAATGAAAAATGAAATTAGAGGACACAAGAACACGCAGAGAGGAGACCCACCTCTGTGTTCAATTTACTTGTAAAATCTGCCCACAAAGCCTCAGTAATCATCTCTCTCCCTCTCTTTTACACACACACGCACACATTGTGTTGAGATGAATAGATTCACTTAGACACTGTCTGAGAACACTGCATATTGTTATCTGGGTTGCCTGTGCAGAACAGGTGGAATACTTATCTAACTATTTAACAAAAAAGGATTTTTTTTCTGATATTTTTTACATTTTCTTTAAAAAGGCACAACATAACTTTAATCTGTGTTGTAAACACAATTAGCAAAGTACATCAGTCTGTATTAGTTATTAGTTTTTCTCAAGTTCTTACACAAGCTTTCATCCAATATGTTGCACACACATACACACACACAGCCCCTGGCCTTCACAGACACAATAAGAAACATCCTGGACTATGCTTAAATTAAGTGAGGTTTAGCCTCAACATCCTCAAGTGATCGGTAAAATGCTTTTAAAACACTTTTATGGCTCTCTTATTGCTCTCTATTGACCACAGAAATAACCACTCTCCCTTTACCCATCTCTCTCACGCTGTGCATGTTTGTGTGTGTGTGTGCTTGTACTTGGCAATATGGATCTAAAATCATATCTCAGCACTTGTCGATTGAATGATGATACACTGTATATATCAGGAAATTTTCTGGTGCAAAACTTTAGATAAAAAAAATCATCACTCATATGGATATGATATAATGACCCAGCGGGGAAAGACAAGCAATAGAACTGCCAGAACAGTTTGGTAAGTTCAGAAAACCACATCACTTTACTGTAATGTAACCTTTTAACCCAGTAACCAGTCAGGGTATAGATGATATCTAGGTTTGTGTCATGAGATCAACATATTATCAACATGTTACCCAGCCCTAGTAAGTGTTTGTGTGTGTTTCTCTGTCCATGTAACCAAAAACACTGATACTGCATGTACATATAAAAGCATATAAAATCTAGTAGCAGCATGGTTGTGATGTAACTGCAGAGCCTGTACAGCTAGAAGTCCTGCTTGTACTCAAGCAAATTTAGACTGAATAATCAAGAACCAGATCAAACATTAGCACTTAGCAGAAATCTTAGAAGCCATATTTAAAAACTGATCCAATATAAGGCTCTTAAGCTAAAGCAGAACTTTATCATAAGTGAGTGCTTTGATTCGCATAAGGTGACTTCTTTTCTATAACATTTTCATTTGATTAAGTTTTAGTTGTTGGCAACAGCTTCTTGTCATCCAAGTCCTCTATAAGAGATTTTATCACTTCCTGACTGTCAGAGGCAGATGCACCCATTCATTGGTGTTTAGACATGACGCTGTTGCTCAGCATTGAAAAATAGCAAAAATCATATGAAAATGTCACAGATTATTATTACTTCACAGAAAACTGCAGTGCACACTGAGATAAGCCATTATGCATAATTGCATTGTTACAGCGGGCTGATTTTCTGTCAGTAATTGTATATTAACTAATACAGCACATTCACTACGGAAGAAGAAACGCACTGTGGCACAAATTAAGAGCAATAGAAAGACTGAATGAACCAAGCTGCAAAAGAGTACAGAGAGAGCTCAGTTTCCTTCACTAATTGCCTTATATGATGCTGATTCCTTCTGTGCTCTGCGGTCTGCTGTTGTAGTAAAACATACAGTAAGTTCAACTGCATGGATGTCTGCACAATGCATACATGCCGTTTTTTTTTTATGTGTATGATTGCAGCACATATTGTTTCAGCAATGCATTTGGAACAGAAGGGACACTTGCTCAGTCTGTAAATATGAAGTAATTTTTGTTCTTTAGTCGAAATAGGATCTGAGTAGGACCCAGATTGTCTCCTCTGATAACCAAGGTCGACTGATACACTGAACTTTCCCTCAGACTCAACAGACACACAAACTATCTGTGTGAAAGAGAGTAGCACATTTTACCTGAGTGGATACAACATGACTTAGGTTGGCTTAGGTTAGCGTAGTTCTTTGGTTAAGATACAGTAACCAATAGAATCCTCGCATATGTATTGATGAGTGCAGAGTCGCCTTATTTGGACATGTAGCTCAGGATTGGTTCCGTATAAGGAATCTAAGGCTTAAATGTGCCTTTCACCGAGGACAGCGTCAGACTGGTAATGGTATTACTCTTGATCACAGGTTGATGTCTGTGCCACTGTTGGCTCTTCTCCTTGATGCATCAAGATCTGAAATAAATTCTTCTTCATAAGACATCTGTCATCCTTGACCTCCTTATTCCTCGGTTCATCTCTTACCGGCAGGATTTCAGTCAAAGTAAATACTTTTCTCTTAAGTCATACAACTTGTATCCTCACTGCTCTATGTTTTTTTATTATGAGCATTACGTTTTTACATTATTATTTCTCTGCTAATTTACCCATCTGTATTCTTTTAGTCTATTTTAATTCTTGAGTTTTTCTTAACATTTATAAGGCACTTTGATATTCCCTGTGTTTGGAATAAAAATATACCTGCCGTGTCTATCACTAGGAGTTGTTTTGGACTAATTACTGGAGTCCTCTGCAGCACAGACCTGTAGGTGACTCACAAAGGATATCACTGAGTGAGGGGAAGAACAGGGAAGAAGGAAAGTGAGGATCGCGGAGATGAATAGGCCGACAGGGAAAGTGCCAGGCTCAGATCCCAGCTCCAGACAAACAAATGAGCAGTGATGAGTGTTAAAGCTCAAGAAACACAAACATTTACCAAATGTGATTTATTAATAAAACCATATATGAGGGCCATGCCTTTGATCTGTAGCTACAGAGAGAGTCTGTTTCCCCCGCAGCTGATGTCAAGATCTCATCTGCTCACGTATTGTTCTCTGTCAGTGTCAATCAAGCTTTTGTTGGGCTTTCTTCTCTTAATAATGACTTTTCGGTATGCACCCACCAAAGTACCATTTCCATGAGATTTAGAGCTGCTGCTGCAAGATGCCAGACAGTAAAACAAGGTTCAGCCTACTGTCAATGGGTTCAATGTCAGTTTTATCTATGTAGAAGTGTTAATTGCTTTCATCCCCATTGCTATTACCTGTCATAGTTCAAGGTTTTTCAGTATGTCTTTGTATAGGATTCAACAAACCCTCGGCACATCATTAATGTAATACTTTGTTTATAATGAATGTTAATTAAGAGTGTATCAAAAAAAGATATGAGTGGCCTTTGAGTAGTCAGCATGTTGGCTTAACCTTTTTAAATTGACAAATGACTCGATTCTTTTTAAATGGTAATGTCTTAATCTTTTAGCCATGCAAGTAGTTTGAAAATGTTGATTTGTTGGTTTGTCTGTTGATCCTCTTAAGACTGAAATATCTCAACAACCAGCAGAAGGGTTGACATTAAATGCAGACATTCACGGTGTCTAGAAGATGAATCCCAAGGACTTTGGTGATCGCCTGCCTTATTGAGCTCCACCGGCAGGTCAATCTGGATGATGGACATGTTCACCAGTTTACTTTGGAACATTCATGGTTGTGAAAGGATGAATCCTCTTTATATCCTCTGAATCCTCAGTCTTTATATGTAGAATGATAATTAACGTATAGTATAAAAAAATACCATCACTTCTTTTCACAAGGTGCCTTGCCTCTTTTTATAATACCTTCTAGTCACCCTGACAGTCATCAACCCATCCATTAAAAGCTCAGCTCCTTGTTTGTAACCTTAGCCTTGCATAACTGGGTGTTTATCCAGTCACAGAAGATTAACATGGTTATCTATGCCAGTCAAAGCATAAGCAGGTTTTGATTGAATAGCCTGAAATGACCCTGACTTATCTGAGAAGAGTTCAGCTAATAATACCATCCTTTTTTTTAAATCTTTTTTTTATTTTTTGCAGCATTACAGTAGCTTAGCAGTGGAGAGCTAATTCATGCTAACCTTCCTCACTTACTCTCATCAGGCTGAGTCATTGACAACTTGTCAGTGCATTTGAGAAGTTGTGAAGGGAAGAATGAGCCCTCTTGGCACTGGAACACTTATCATATTATACCAGCTTTTTACAGCACCAATGACAGATGCTGTCAACAAGGATAACATATCTTACTATAATATTTTAGATACGTTTTTATATATTTTAAATGTAGAGGCAGTCTAAGATTTCTTACGTATATTTGTGGTGCCTCTTTTTGACATTTTTGTTGTGATAATAACTAAATTTAAAGATTGTTGATGAAACATCTCAGATGCTCGTTGTTCTTTGGGGTTTCTTTGTAAAGTATGCATACTGTAATTGATGCTTTAACTTCACAATTTATTAAACAAAGTGAAAACTGAGCCCCGGGCTAAGTGGATCACAGCAGATATTCATGAATGCGCTGCATGAAAACATAATTTGCAGAAAATAATGTTAATAAGATAATGCTATTAATGTAGTCTGTTTGTGAAAGCACTAAGTGAACCTTGACCAGTTTTGGGTTAAGGCTAACAACAGGGACAGAATAACCTTGTGTCCTGAATGCAGGTGTATCAGAAGCTTTTTACTTGCACATCGGATTCACATTTTCCTTTTAGCCTTTGCAGCTCCATGTACCTGATGCATACACTCTCACTTCTCAGTTTCATCACACAGGTGTAAATGCTACCAAGTACTATTTTACACAGCAAGTTTATTTATTAATAATACGTGCAGAAACTAGGGCTTGATGTCCAATTAAATATCAGTGAATAAACATATTTATCTACAGTCTGCATCCGAAGGTCTTCATTCATGCAAAATTCATTGATTCACTGCTCAAGTTTGTAATTTCACAGACCCAGTAATATGCATTTGTAATAACTGCACATTACACAGAAAGTGTATCTGCCCCCGTGCTGCTCAATGCTCAGAAATCAATATATCTTTCTTTGAAATGCAAGAACGAGATGGAACCAGTGTAGACAGTTTCTTTAGTGTCGCATGAATACCAACACTCAAGTCTGAATCCTGTAGTCTAGACCTGGGATAAGAGGCCGGACATATCACTAGAGGATAAATGTTGCCACTGAGATCAGTTCCTGAATTTTAAAAATGGATATCTAGTGAACTGTTGCCAGAGTTAGAGTTTTAGTGTGTGTTTGTCACTTACAGAAGAGGCAATGATTCATAAAATAGCACTCTCCACAGTAATGAGCATTTGACCACAGCTCATGTAAGTTTACAAAGTCGTGCCCTTTACCTGGTAGTTTCTTCTGCTGTTCTCTGACTGGTTTCAAGACAACTTAACTAAAATTAATATTAGCAACTTCAGTTTCCTCAATGCCTTACATACTGATTATCCTTAGTTAGTGACAGAGCTCTATAGGTTTTTAAAAAACGTCCTAGTTTACCGAACAAATGAGAGAATGGGTGCCATGTGTTTATTAAGTTACTTTTCTTCATGCTGAACTTCTTTTCTGTTCTTTGTCCTTAAAGCTGCACAGTGCACTAGCATATAGATAAGGGCAGTTATGTGTACACATCCCTCTAGTTTCATCACTTGATTATCATCAGAAACACTGGTGACATGTCTTTGTGGCCAAAGGTTCATGCACATTCACAATTTGAGCACTGACCCATAATTTCGGTCTGTTGCTACTTCCTTGATACCAAGCTTCTGAGGAACAGAAGGAAGTTATGGGGAGCAAAATTTGGCAAGCAGGGAAGATAGGGAGAGCCAGCTTTGTTGTTGTTGCAGGCGAGAAACTTAAGTGGACCAGTTGTCATGTTGGAGAGCTCAGTTGCCATTGTACCAGTTTGTAATATTTGCCCCAGTAGTTACAGGTCTCTAGGTTGTAGCTGTAGACACAACTCTTGTCACTCGTATGGACCCTTAACATCAGGTTCATGTAAATTTATGTTTCTGCTGCTGGAGGGTTGGGAAATTTCAGAAGCACCCGCACCAGTAATCACGACAAAAAGCTTGTATCTAATAATGATCAAGCGATGTAACTTGGAATACTGAAGTAAGCTATTGCCCGCAACTTGTAAATAAACATTACTGTGCAGTGCAACAAATACAGTCCCAGCAGTTTTTGATTGCACTTCTGAATACAAACTCCATCATCTGTCTGTCAAAAGGCAACCAGTGCATGGCAGAATCAGCAGCCTCTTCGTCATAATTGTCTTATAATTCACAATTTAGGTATTTTAAGTAATACACTTACAATTCATTAGCCTTAATTAGTCTGAATGTAATCTAGCAGAGAGCAAGAACAGACCAAAATAGAGCCGAAAAAAGGTATTTTAAAGAAGATTTACACAAGACAAGCAATTACTTTTATTTCAGTCCCCCTTTAGTTCTGTGCATAAATATGTATACATATCCAATGTAGGCTTGAATGAATATACACTTCTGTCAATGCCCATTTGCTAGTTACTAGTCTCAGTGGTGCATAAATTCTACTACTGTATTAGACTGTGTTAGTTTTAGTGAGGTGTACCAAACAAATTGACAGCCGGGAGCACATACCTCTACATGTTGTTGCCTCTGCTTTTGAAAGACACATGACATTTAATTTGCTGCCATGCAGTTTCTTATGCACTCAGTGGCACATTATATGTGCAAGAGATGAAAAATATCTCGTCTGAGCGTATAATTAACCCTCAAGTGCTGCATTATCCATGCTTCATGTCTTTTGGTAGCAATAATAGTTCAGACAAGTAGCAGTTATTTAACAGGCTCCATTGATCACTCTGATAAAGGGACTCATTTAAATTGACTGAATATCTCTGATATAAATGTGTTCGTTATTTCTGCATATGACTGCAAGAGACTTCCAATATTATTAATGTCATGTCAGTGTATTCCTTGTTACCATCTTAAATGAATCATTTAACCTCCATTTTAAGTGCCCCTGACCTGAGTTTTATGTGTTGGCTTTTAAGGAGTAGCAGCTGCATACAGTCAGCTTGATTCTGGCTCATGCAAGTTAATGCCATTACAGCAGAGATTATAATGAAGTATATACAATGTAATAAAAGAGACAAATGGCTTTCAGAACAAAGGATTGTAATCTTTACAAATGCCTGTGTACTTACGCTGAATCATTTTGCATTTCACCCAGTACTGACACTATGCTGGTATGTCGTGTCATATATTTAAAATGGAGCAGGAATGATGTACATAGTACTAATAAGGATTAAGTACTGGTGTTGGCATAGTGCTGCGTGACTGGTGGTCTCTCTTTGTCTAGCCACCAGTCAAACCGCCTCATCAATAGTGCCTACCATAGTTCGCTAACGGTGAAAGAGTGGAGGGATTGATTGGGGGGACTGATGTTAAATCACAAGCGTGGTAAATCAATTGATTTCAGAAGAGGAGCAACACTGAGTCCACTACAGCACTTAGTGTGAATAACAGCCTGAATTGACTGAGCTCCATGCCTAAGGGGGGTCTCGTGTGCAAGTGTGTGGTGAGTATATACAATGATTTGTTTTATAGCATCTCTTTTGTTTTTCATTAGTGTGTTTTGTTTCGCTCTCAAAATGGCTAAGAGTTTGCTAGCAGCTCTAGCAGTATTTAGACAGGGATGCTTTTGAGATAAACACTTTTTAGCATGCTAGCATGCTTACAGTAACAATGCTAACATGCAGATTTTTTATTTGATAAATAGCTTTTATCATGTACAAATGTAAAGATTATTGGTTGATATTCATCACAAAGTGCAGCATTAGCTGAGGTCATAAACTGAAATATTTCATAGAAAATTTTTAAGATTTGAATTAAGGATATTTAATAGAATAAATGGACAAAAAAAACATTAAATAATTACAGTGAGGATTGAGTGGCAAAGATGACCCCAGATAAAACTGTAAGCACCTGTGTTTGCGTAGTGGAAAAAAGTAATAAAAGAGCACTAACAGGATGGTCATTGTTGCCTTTGGGCTGTTTTAGGCTGGAAGACATGTATTCTCTTTCTTCTGTTGTGACAACTATTTCTCCTGAAGGGAATTTTGCTCCATTGATTCTTATGTAGTCGTCACCTGCAGCTGCACCACGTGAAGTAATTGGACACAGTATAAAGGGCTGTAATGCAGCACAGAATTGTGTGTAAAACGAGGGACTAAATTATAACTTTATGGTCTTACTGCACACACATGAGGAGCTTCATTGTTGGTACCCAATGGCAAAGCAGTGACGGAATAGTTCATTGCCTTGAGCCCTAAAGAAAGTGTTTTACTACAACTGCGCCATGCAGATACAGAGTGCTGCAGTGGAATTTTAAGATAATTCTAATGATAGAATTAACCTGTTGGATGATTAATAATACTTAAAGTGTGTGACTAGGAGTTGTTTTTAATTAGTATCACAGTAAAGACTGTTAGCATTTGGCTGGATGGTTTAAATGACTGAATGCATCCTCTCATTAGTAAAGTCTTGTTTACACAGATGAGAGAAGCTGTTTGTGGATATACAAAATCATGTGGGCTAATGCTTTGGATAGTCTCGACTACCTGCATCACTCAGCTCCTTTTAGATTGCCAGGCTGAGTGCTTCAGTCAATCCACTGATTTATTTAACATCTCACAGGTCATGTCGTGTGACCAAGGTCATATGCAGGATTTACACTCTGTGACATTGCAAGGAAATACATGTGACTTAGTCTGCTGAGCCATCTGGACACCCACTGTGTGTGTGAAAGATGCTATAAGAGAAGGCTGACCTTCACAATGGCAGTACACTGTGCGCTTGTCCAGGGCTGTTAGCCGGCCACATGAGCCCATGCATATTTGATGCAAAAACCTCACTCGACCTCTTCGAAAGTGCAATGGTAGGTACGACTTGTGACACATCTCCTCAATCGAAGCATATTTTAATGCTTTTGTTCCTGAAGCTTTTCTAACAAGTCACCCAAGAAGGGTTTATTGCATTTTTAGATGTTTTTATGTGACAGCAAATCTAGGCCCTGAGTTCCTCATTCTTTAAATAGGCCAACTGCTGACCTAATTGCTTGTACTGCTGTCACTGAAAATGGGACTGATGCTGGGATGAGGAGGAGAGGAGGAAATATAAATGCTTTAAAGAGAAAGAAGCCAAGCACTGGATGAAGAGAAGTAATGAAGTCCTCCACAGAAGAGGAGGAGAAATTGAGACGGAGGTGTGGTTTGCAGTGTTCGGCTGTCTTGGCTGTCTTCACTCTGCAAATTGCCACATATGGTCACAACGTTCACACATACGAATGTGCACAAGACTACACACGGGGACCAAAAATAGCTAGGCTGTTTCGACGTTACCTCAGTAAAATTGACTGCTTGAGGAGGAAACTGTTCCTCAGTTAATCTTGCAGCCTTGACAGGAGGACAGGTTTTGTCAGGCAGAGAAAATAGAGAGAGATGTGATAGCATGATGGTGAGCTGGTACCATCCTAGTGATGGACAGACAGAGTCATGTGTGTGTGTGTGTGTGTGTGTGTGTGTGTGTGTGTGTGTGTGTGTGTGTGTGTGTGTGTGTGTGTGTATGTATGTATGTGTACAAAAGAGAGATCTGAGGAACAGATGTGCTCTTGTATGTTTGCATGTTCATGCTTGTTCTTGCCTTGATGCATGGAATAAGTGCATGTGTGTCTGACTGCTCAGCTTCTGACCAGCCTGTCCCAGTCTGGCTGAGAGGAAGCTATCAGGTGTGGATTATTTTGAAGTGATTTGTTCATCTCCATACTCTGTTCTTGAGCAGGCTAATGCCAGGGTGCTTTGAGGTCAGCTTCTGTCTTTTTTAATGCTATTGCTTTATTCCTCCTTCGTTTCCTATGCACTCTCACTGCCCCTCTCCCTCTCTGCTCTCTTTTTCTGCCCCATCACCCTTCCTTTTCTTCCTCCCCTCCTCTCCCCTCCTGCAGCTGCCACTGTCCTTGTTTTTGACCTATATAATGACCTGGACTATGTCCTGACAACACAAGGAACCATCAGATTTGGTCTCTACGCCAGCTCTAGCTTCACTAAGCCATCGGCAAAGTGTTGAACACATGGGAGTTGTATGGTTTAACAAGACTGGATTTCATCATCGTTGACTCATAGCAAGACCAAACATTGAACAAACTGCTGTTTCTGACAAAGCTTTGGTTTGTCAATTCTCTCAAACTGTCCTAAAAATGAACATTTGAAAATGATTCACCTGTCATCTGTGAGTTATTTCAGCTTCATTGCTCTAGCATTTGAAAATGGCAATAGGGGGATTATCATGGCAGTGACAGTTGCATTAGAGAATATATATACTGTTAAAACTGATGTGACTCATGGCAACAAAATGTATTTTTCTGTTGCAGAAAATATCACACACTTGATTGCATGAGCACCATAGAAAGGTCTAAACTGGCATTTATACGCCAGGGGACATTTATGTTAAATATGAGTTACCATAGCGTGCAGCCCACACTACCTGAGGTCAGTGACAACTGGTAGAACAGGCAGCTGAGCTGAGGAAGATGGTGGCTGGGGATGGTGGAGATAACATCACTGGAGTTCTAAAGAAAAAATGCCTGTGCTTCCATTACATGAGAGCTGATTAAGGTGATCCAGTCAACACAGACAAATCTGTCCACAAAAACTGCTGCAGGAAAGTCGTGGCTGGAAATGATAACTCGAAAGGCCTCTGCCTCAAAAAGGGCCGGTAAGGATCAATGGAAAGAGGACACATTTAAACCCAGCAAGACTTTTCTAAGTAGGCCAATTAAATGATACTTACATAGTTAAATAATCTCATACATGCTACAATGACTAAGATCATCAACAGCTCAGCTTTTACTTATTTTTTCACATACACACACTTACCACAGTGAAAGACAGCAGGTTATGAAGGTATAAAACAATTGATACCGACCAAGCCTGTACTCAAGTGGAAAATTGACAATTAACAATTAACACTCTGAAAAATGAGATGAGTTAAAGTAAAAAAAAAAAAGTTTTACTGTTAATTCCTGTTATCCAGTGCAGTATCTCATAAAAAATGGAGCATTCTTTGTGGTGCTTCATTTTCCAGAGACAGCTGCAACTTGGCATCTGCACTAAAGATGCCCTCCCACCCCCCTTAGTAGTAAAGAATGTATATAAATGGCAAATGCAATGAAGACATTCAGGGGGAATGATATAAAGAAGGAAGAAATTCTCAGTAGAGAAGAGTGACACACTCAAAGCAACCTCCACATAACAACAGAAGAGGAAGCACTCAACTTCTCAGCGTGACATCTGCAACAGGATTAGCAAATTGCTGTGACAGTTTGACATTTGAACCCTAGGGTAGAGCTGGCTGGTGAAGTCGGGCTGTTGATAGCTGGTAGTGATGGGGTCCTGACAGTGCCTGTTGGTATTATTATGAATGTTTGTGCTGCACCAACAGTATCCCTGCTAGAGCTTGTGTCACGGTTTTTACGATGAGGGCAGATTTAAGAAGGATTGGCGGTTAATCCTTCAGGGGTTGCCCATGCTTGGAGATAATAGCTCACTTCAGTTGCAGCACTGACACTGCAGAGTTTGGGTATGAATATGTGCTGAGATGAATGACAAATGCATCAATGACCAGGTAGTGATATTGGGTAAAGAATTATTTAATTTAGTGTACATGCCCAGACACACACATACTTCTTTATGAGTTATCAGCATCATCTTTGCATTTATGTCATTCAGACTCAAAGCACAAACACATTTTATTCACAACAACACACTGATTGTTTGCTTGGTTATAATAATATAATAATATAATAAAAGCTAGCTGTTCAATTCTCAAGGCTCAATCCAATCCATGTGCAGCAATCTCAGAATATCAGATCCGTTAATCTACTGGCCATTAAAAAAAATGCCTTTGAGACAGTGCTGACTCTTTTTCTCAGTGACAAAAGCATCTCAGCCTCAGTGAGCATGAATGTGCAAAGTGCTTTGCTACAGGTCTGAGTATGACAGATTAAAATGTGTGTGTATTTCGGTACAGTTACTGTGTTCTGAGGGTCTCTATGCTTCGTTGAATAAATACTAGCATATTATTTAGCTGTTTCTATGATCTCTTTCACTGGAACATTTCAAATAAACATATCTAATCTTTGGAAATGCTAAAAATAGTAAGGATAGTTTTATTCGGATGCTTTTAGTGTACTCCACTGATTCCCAAAATCCATTTGTCCGATAAGCCTGACCTCATTTACCCTCCTTTGTGTACTCATAAGTGTGTTAATGCAGCGTACCAGCTGTGGCCCTCGCTAACCCAAATGATACTGAGGCTGACCAGAACCTTATCTGAGCACCGAGGTCAGGCAGAGGTCACACTGACACCCACTCAGCTAATTAGAGGACCCTGTTACTACCTCAGCAGGGCCGCGCTGTAAGCCTGTGAGTCAACCTCATTTAGATCATCAAGCACTGACCTCATTTGGTGACTTATGATGTGTATTCATGGAACATTTTAGAGGTTTTAAATTTGGCCAAGGAATTTCCTTGTGGCAACAAAAGCAGAGGCATCAGTGGCATTTCTCCCTGATATGTGTGAATAATTAGGACATAATGTTGTTTTTTTTTTCAGATGTTTTCCCTTTGTAGCTCTAATCACCTAAACTGACCAATGTAGTATTTAAAGGTTAACAATTTGTATTATATTACAAAACCATTTTTGATTAATGAATGATAATTGTGTATAAATATGTGAACTATTTCTGTCCATTTTGATGGATATAATTACACCACATGACTTCACACAGCTGGAATGTGAAGTGACAGAAGGCTGAGGTGGATTGCTGAGATGAGACTTTGCATTCTGAAGCGTTTGCAGGTGCACATTGAGTTTTTAATATCCTGAGGTTAACTTTCTCTAACAGTAAGAGTGTGTGGAGCTCCATGAAATTATAATTTTGTGCGCCTCGGGCCCAGTTTTGTGCTTTTCATGCTAATTTAGTTTGCCTTGTGTTTGCATAGTTTACACCTCCACAACAAACTGCCAAAATATTCATGTGCCTTAAGTCAAAACAACTCAAAACAAGGCCTGGCAACTTTTTGTGGGCATAAATCTGGGTGTATAACACGTGTACATGTTTTGTTTTATGTTTTTTTTGTTTTTTTTGTTGTGAATTGTATTTTTACACAAATAGTCTCAATATTATATGTGTGCAACAATAGCTGTATCATACACGCAGTAATAGATATGAATTTAAAACAGGCCAAAGAACCAGCCAGCCAGTTCAGTGATTACACAAATACAGTAGATTTCCTGGCTGTATTATTTTAGAAAAAAGTTGCATCCATTGTCCTCTAAGTAAAACCTTAGAATGAATTTTATTCATCTCTACTGATTATAAATTTAGATTTACTCTAATTTGTTTGACCTTATTTTGTGATGTTTGAGCCTCCCTCATGTTAAACAAATCTTTACAGTACACACAGCGTCGCTGAGTCAACAACTGAGCCCCATCATACAAATCTCTCTTTGCTGTCAAATTTAAATTAGGCTAATTGTAAACTAAGTTGAGATTTCTAAGGATTTTACTCTTACAACTGGATTGTTAAAAGATTTCATCGCAAGTGGTGCTCTAGAGGGCTTGATACCATGTCTATATGTGTTGACACTAGTATGAGTGCAGCGGTATTTATTGTTCATGGGTATTGGATTAATGTCACATGAAGCTCATCTTACTATAATGATGTGCTTGTTTCAAAACCGCTTTGGTTAAAGTAAAGAAGGTGACTCTTTTTGCCAGGAGGCAACAACTTGAACAGTCTTTTTCTTGTGTTCAGACTTTATTGTTTTCTCTCTCTGCCACTCTAACATGTGTCCAGTTGTGCTCTCTCCCCTCTAACCGCTTTCCCAATGCCTTTTCCCCTCTTAATCCCTCTTCCTGACTCCCCGTCTGTCCAGTGCCCTCTAACGCTCTTTATCAATGATGAGGCACAGATAGAGAGTTGCTCCATCCATCCACTCCTCCACACTTAGCTGTTAGAATACACGACTGCTCTCATGCAGCTTTGGCACAGACAAGCCATTTTTTGAGAATGAACAAGTAATGAACAAGTGTTCACACGGATACAAATAAACCCTTCCACACTTTCACTGTGTACACACGTGTACCCAAATGAACTCACACAAAAAGTTATTCCTGGCAGAAAAGCCACTGAATGCCTGAAGATCTGCAGCAGATTCAAGGACAATTTTCTTTTGCAGTACAGTCGTGTTGTTAAACAGTATTTCCTGTATTCAGCTTTGCAGACAATCACACACTGAACTATGCTTTAAACAATTTTAAGAAAAAATGATCAACATTTTGTATTGCAGTGTGCTTATCCCTCCACTGTAGTGGTTTACCTCAGTTCTTTGTGTTTTTGCATCTTTGAGCATCGTTTTTTGGGGGGGATTTACAGTTCACAAGTGCACTGTACAGGTTCTGTTTCATGTCTCTCATCGGCATTGCTCATTTTTTAAAAGCTTATTAACCCAGTGTAAGCCATTGACCCAGCACTGAATGACAGGCAAAACTAGCAACTAGCTGATAATAATAGTACACATCAAACATATTGATCATTTCTGCTTTTGTCAACCAGCTGGTCGGAGGAGGAAACTTCACATCGAGTGATTTTCAGTTTGAAAGTTTTTATTAAATATCCAGTCTTTCCAGTGCAAACACTCTGCTCTCTGCCACAACTTCAGAACTGAAACTCAACAGCCTGCTTTTAGTTTGTCTGCACTTGAGGGAGTCAATGAAATAGGCAGCCAATGCGGGTCTGTACTTAAATAGTTCATTTAAAGTGAATTAAACACATGGTTTGTGTTTTTCGCTTGTACATCTCTCTTTTTTATCATTGAATTTATTACTATTTGCCTGCCTGTTTCTACATGCATTCAGCATGCTAGTATCACAGCAGAAAATAAGTTGTTTTGCCTTCCAACCACTACTATGAGCAAAATGTGGAAAATTTGTGCTCAGGTTTCACATCTAATCTGGTGCTGTGGTCACATTCATGATAATTCATACACTGCAGTGGTTTACTCAAGATCCAGATGTATTACTTCATTGGGTCGTAAAGCCAATATGAACTCTGAGGCTCACTGCACTGAGAGCTTTGACACTGATCAAACCCTGCTTCTCAAATTCACTACAAAATTTAACTAATAGCAAGTGAAGTTTTTATGCTGCAGCGTTACATATCTACATTTACATGTAGAGTCAATGCCCTAATTTTGACAGGCAGCTGTGAATGTCTCTGCCTACGGCTGTGAGAGTGACGCATTGCAGGCCTGATTGCATCTCTCCGACTTAGCAACACACTGAATTTGTGAGTAAAGAAACCATGTTTTCCCTTCCTGCTACTCCAAATGGCTTCCTGGAACTAAATGTCTTAGCCTTCCCTCCTGTTTGTCTGTTGACTTCCCACAATATGGAAACATAATGTTTTCACAGCACGAACACAGAACAGTGGTGGATATTTCCTTTGTTGTTAGGTTAAACACTTTACACAGCTGAATTATCAAATCGTAATGTCCAGGACCTCATCAAATTTATTTGCCCAGATGTGTTGTATATCTGAGCAGATCAAGATTAAAGGGTGTTAAATCACTTGTCTGGTGTCCTCTAATATCACTGTGACTGTTGTGAATTACTTATTTTACATCCAGTGCCCACTTACAGTACCAGCAAAGAAAACAGGATGATGTTCAGAAAAATAGGACAGTAACTGGATATTTAAGTTGTCAGTCCTCAACTAAAGGCCAGGTTATAGGTCATAGCAGTTAGAATTGGTCTTCTGTTTAAAGTCCAACCACAGTGAAGCCCTTTCTTTTACTGTAATCACGGGTTTTGTCTGCCTAAATGTAACCAGGCTGTAACCACGTGTGTTTGCCATACAGTGTGTGGACTTTGTTTAAAAAATGTTTTCAGAATCATCCAAAATCTGTTGTTGTCTTTGGTGACTAGTTTAGTACAAACACTCAGCACCTTTGTTTTCAGTCACACCGGCTCCGTGCATTAGATCAGGTGTATTCCAGCTGAATCAAATTTTTTTTTTTCCTTACAGAAAACCAGTGGTGGTTTAAAACAAAAATTAGTTTGATCAAAAGAACATTTAGCTAAGACCTGTAGTGACCTGATTACTGATGGCTGGAAAATCCATGGGAATACATACTGTACCTTTTTGTGAGACTTGCAGAAGTTCTAAAAAAATAGCTCCTATTCAAACTCTGCAGCATCTATACTTTTAGCTTTTCTCACATCATTAATTTTTGATCAAGTTTGCAACAGTGCCTCCCTGTGCTTAAGGAGGTGGAAATCCAGCTTTTCATTACTGTAAACTAAGGTTTGCAGGAAACCTCACTGCTTTGACCACATGAAGATGAGAGAGAATCCATGAACTTGTTGCCAGAAAACTCTGTGGAACTGACATATTTTGTCCTGTGATTTTTTTAAGTATATCTTGCTTCTGTGGACTACTACTAGATGCACTTTGTGTCAGCTGAAATGTTATGAGAGCAGCTATTTGCTGATGTGTGCAGTGCACAAGAATGATTAATTTATACTTTATAGAGGCCATATTTCTTCACTGACATAAAAGATGATAGATTTTCATTTTAATAACTCCCCAATACTTAAAGGTTGTGATTTAAATAGGTTCCAGGGAAACTGAGTGGTTATCCAAAAATCTGTGTGTTTTTTAAAGGTGTTCAGGGTTATGGCTACATTCTTTTGTGTCGAAAAATGTATCTAGAAATTAAACCATTTAAATACCAAATCTGAACATTAATTTATAAAGCAAGGCTGTCCCCTAAAAGTCGATGACTCAAATCACCTATTGGAGACTCTTCAGTCTACAGAGAATCATCAGTCATCATTGACATGAGTGAATATAGCATTGATCTGCATAACACATCATTAGGGAAAAAAAGGTGCATCCTCAGGATGTATCAATAATGAATTGTGTGCCGTGACCTTTTAGATTTGATACAACAGAGACACTACAGGCATACCAAGCTACATAACTGCTTTCATGAAGTCAACTCTTCCCACAAATCATGCGTCTTAAACTTTTCTGGCATGTTCCCGCTGTGAAGCCTGAAAAAGCTAATTGGATAATTGGGGGGCCAGTTGGATTTTATTGAAATAAGGGTCAGCGTGGTAGCATCAGTAAAGCTCTTTATTTCCCGACATAAATCATATTAATTCAACTTTCTCTTTTTTTACTGATCTACCCTCCGACCCCCACCCCCTGCAGAGGAGCCGTAACAAAAAAGAAGTTTAGTAAAATAAGACATAGCACAATGCTTTGTATCTGCTTTTATCTAATTCTCTTCAAAGTGTCCAGCTTTATTTTTGTCTTAGGTTCAAGGAAGGAACAGACACTGTGAGAGAAATGGAGGGAGGCAGTATTATAGTAATCTAAACCAGAGTGATGGGACCATGAATCAGGAGCCACAGAAAATAAGCTCTGTGGTGAAGCTGCCTTCACACCATTGCTTCCTCATTCCCACTCTCTTTCTTTGGACCACCCTCCCCCCTTTCCCATTCTCTCTCCATAAGCATTACCTAGCCGGATGCTGTCTCCATGGCAATTCTTAGTGGTCTCCTTGACAAGGTCACCCACACCAGAGACAGAAACTTCCCTGGAGAAGAATGAAAGAGGAAAACAGGAAACAAGTAAAAATAAATAAAATTGAAGACAAAGATAAGAAGTGTGACTAACAAGCAGAAAATGAGAAGGGAAGAAAGAAAATGAAGGGTTTGGTTATGAGGGGTAGAGATGTCAAGAGAGATGGAAGAAGATGGTGGAAAGCCACAGAAAGGCAAGCAGGAAAGGGGGAGGGGTGCAAAACAGGCAAACAGCTCAAAGCAAACCCCATCCTTGTGTTGAAGCTAATCTTGGAGAAACATGTTCAGTGAGTGCTGTATGGATAAAGTCCAGCCCAGGAGTCCTCTCACTCCATACATGCTCGCCCTTGGATGAAGTTCCAGATCACCTGGAACCCATTCACCGGATGCATGTGAAGAAGCCAGCTGGCAGCTGGGATAACATGTTTTTTTACACACACACATACTCCATCATTCCTCCTCATTTGCTTCACTCCACCTCGCCTCCATCTGGTGTGGCAACACCCGTCCTCCCTTTTAAGTTCACCCATCTCGACTGTATGTGACTGCAGTCCAGGTCTATACCCCCTGCAGAGTGTGCTAGGGGGTGGCCTTCGCCTGGGGCCATCAATATTTCAGGCTCCCTCAGCGCTCTCACTCATGGAGGTACATGGACCGCTCAGAATCCAATGGGGAGGTGCTGATGGAGAGACATAGCAGGAGGGGAAAGGTTAGAGCTTGAGACTGATAGGTGAGACGAAACAGGTATGATATGCGATAGTATGGTGGGAGAAATGAGGAGGGAGAAACGTCAGAACGGTGAATGGATATGATGAGAAAATGATAGTGTGTGCAATAAAATAATGACTAGTAGGGAAAATAGATGCAGAGAGGAAAGATAGACTGTAGACCAGAATGGGTGGGTAAAAAACAGGTTGACCAGGGGCAGGAGTTGATGAAAAGAGATCTTCTCTGCTTCGCTTTTGTATTGATGGCCACTCAATCTGTCAGTACTGTTAATGTAGCCATATCAGTGTTGTATGATGAACTGGGGAGTAAATCTCAAAAGAGGTAGGGCCAGAGAAAGAGGGAAAGTAATTGTGATGATGGTAGCAATCTCAGTATTTATGACTCTGAGAATTCATTTGCTAGAGGGGAACATTAAGTGGTTGATTACTGCTTGAAAACGAGGCTGCAACATGGAGGGACGGATGAGAATGCAGAGGGGAAAGTGGACAAGAGACAGATGGACCTAAAAAAATGGAGGGATTGATGGATGGATGGTTTAAGAGGAGGTTAACCAGATGCAGATGCATCTCCTGTCTGCCTGTTGATGACAGAGAGCCTCCTGCTATCCCGTCCTCTTCACCCTCTCGTTCTTTTGTCTCAATATGAAAGAGCTGAACCAGCCAACTGTTGCTACGACTACAGCTGTTACCACAACGGTGTTGATTAGGGGATTGTTTCCATAAAAAGAAGGTTCCCAGGGGCAATCAGAGGAGAGAGACACTGCACCCACAGAGATGGTGGACGTTGAGGTTTTTTATGGGTGTAATAACAAAGCAATCATTGTATTGAGGTATAGTTCATTAGTCAGTTACATTGTTTACATTGATTACAAGTTAAGCTCGATCTGTTACTGACCTTTGAGCCCATAAAACATGTGGCTATTAAGATAACAACTGTATTTTCTTTTGCACGTAAAACACAGATTGAAGCGCTAATAAAATAAATTGCATCGTAGGTAGTTGAATCATAGTTAAACACTGCGGCTGCAGTATCTTATATTATTGACATAGTTAGTGTTTTTATTGCACAAACACATTCTATTTATAATAGAGACTCAATGTTTCTGGTTGACTGTTAGTTGGCTGCTCAGGTACTGAAGTTCAAAATATGTGATGCCATGGCTATATATTTTAAAATAAGAGTAAGAGTTATATCAGGTATTCAAGCATGATACAACGCACTGGACAAAATAACTATTGCTTAGAGACAATACTTAGTCAGTTAGTTTCTTTGGCAGTCTATATTCAAGAACTTTAACTTAAATTCAACACCAGATGCCCTGGAGGAAGAAATCTCGATTACTCTTGTATCAGGAGCCTTGAATGTCTGCACAAGATTTCCATTTTCAAATGCATGAGAGAGGTGTTAAGAAATTTCAGCTTGTTCTCGCTCAAAACAAGTCAAATATGGCGGCCTAGTCATTGGACCTGTACTGGAAGCTATGACTCTGTAGGTACCCCTCTAGCGTCACATATAGACACACAAGGTACCCTTCAGCATGTGTCTTAGACATGGGCTTAACCAACCCCAACTAAAGCCATCCACGACATGCTCATAGTATCTGCTCCACTTACAATAGTAAAAACAGCGACAAAGTTCCAGAGGGGTTGAGGTTGGGATGCAGTGGTAGGTCAAACACAGAAGCTTCACCCAGGGGAGCGGAGTAAGTGTCCTTTATAAAACCTACTGTAAAACAAACAATCTTGTCCTAAACCGAACCAGCAGCTTTGTTGTCAAAACCAAAAAAAACTGCACCAATAATTACTCATGTAAAAAAAGGCTTGAAAACGTCTGCTCAATTGACCCACTGACACTGCCTTCCATTCAACCACCCTACCTACAAGGCTAAAAATCCAAAGTATAATGTTGTATCCTTAACTGTATCCATTCACAATTTATTATATATTTAAGGCCCTAACCTCATTAAGTTATTTGCACTGTGTATGAAATCTGATTTGGGCCTAATTTTCAGGATGACTAAACAGAATTTCTTTTTGTATATTACTCTTTTTGCAGCATGAACACTTGTCGGCAGTGATGGACCAGTTAAAGAAGTTAAGTATGCCAGAGATAACTTATAGGGGACAAGAAGTGGAGCATGAAGTAGAGCAAGAAAGTAGCACTCGCAGAGCAAAGCTAAACTAAAGTGATTCTCATGCAGTATTCCCCCTGGAGTCAGCTACAGTTACACTGTAACAATGACCACAGTGAGATATTTGACCCCAGTTTGGATGACTGTGGACTCTAGAAAGGACTCAAAAACGCTGAGAAAACACAGAGCAACCCCTGACCTGTATTTTATTTCCCCAAAAGCAAAATGAGTGCTGTTGGTTTTTTTTCACTGATGTCAAAACGTTATAATTATAAGGAAGCACAATATCCTGTACTCCAGCATCACAATAGTTTTCAAGTGTCTTGTCTTTGTGCCAGAATGATTTGATGTTGTTGATTAGCTGTCACTACTTCTCTGAATAGAGGAGCTTATAAAATATCCCAGGGGCAATATGAAATATCGACCAAGTCCTTGGCACTGCCCTCTCAACCATCGTCTAATTTAATCACAGTCTGACACAAAGTGATCACCCTTTAGCTCCTCTTACAGTGCTTTCCAAAACACTTTGGAAGGTGACTGTCCCTATGTAATACATCTGATGCCTGCATTGTTTTAATGGCAGCCTCACCTATCCATGGCCCAGTATCTTGGCTCTTTGCAGTTGGTTACCTGTTAGCACCCTTGCTGAGGCTTTACTGCTTTTACTGATAGCAGAAGAGAGAGGGACACTGGGTAAATCTTCCACTTCCAAAGTGGATTATGAGGGCACTGTTCCCATTGTGCAGTGCCTGAGTCTGACTGTGTTTATAGGCAGCTCTGTTGGGAAACAGAAAAGAATGAAAAAGGATGACAACTTGGAGATATTTGATGCAGGAAGTCTGCACATTTGTATGAGGACACATACTGCAAGAGGGTAGGAAAGGGAGAGAAAGAGGAACATGTTGTCATGTTTGTTTCTCTCAAAATAGACTCCTTCGTTGCATCAACCTTCGTGGAGCAGTGACTGCCTTACGCCTTTTGTAATATGAATGTTAAAAAAGAAAAATGGCACGACTTAGGAAGGAAGGATGTTTGTTCACTTACAAAACAGCTTGGTAAGTCAGATCAAAGCAGGATTTAGTGATCAACTGTGAGTGTTAGCAAGAGAAAGATAGAAGAGACAAAATCAGAAAGACAAAAAGAGATGGTTGCATGGAATTTATGTAAAGCAATTTAACAGTGGCAAAACAAAGACGTCGGTGGGTTCACATAGAGACAGAGATAAATGGGAGATGACAGACAGGCGTCTGATGAGCAGCAGAGAGGCTGTGTGGCCTGTAGTGAAACAGTTAGATGTGGCTCAGAGTGGCCATCTCAGACAACAGAAAGTGTGTCACAGGAGAGCTGGGCTAATGCACCAGGCTAGTGTTGCTTCAATGAGCCCCTGCTGCATTCAGCCCTCCTGGTTAGCACTTACTGTTACTGTTCGCACAAGTCATGTCCTGAGTAGCCATGAGTACATGTGCCTCAGTGAAGAGTTTAGCCTGTCCATGGGCAAAACAGGCCTGTGATCAGCCTTTGTAGTGAGGGTCCACACTAGTCACCAATACCTGCTTAATCTTTAAAAATGTTTTTCTTTCTCCTCAAATGACCCTGAAAGCACCAGAGAATGGCAAGAAACTGAAATTCAGAAACACAAACACTTTGAGTACTTCCAAGGATTAATACAGTTGGCAGAGTTGCTGTTATTGGAGTGGAGATTTAAACAGACTGTATGACTCAAAACTACTCCTAGGGCAGAAATTAGCTGCTACCAAATATTTGCACACATTTATTGCCAGTTGTTAATATTGTGTAGCTAGCTGAGCTAACGCTCCCTGGCAAGCAGTGGCTTGATCTTTGGCTGTGAGTCGCCCTCAGACATGGCAGCTCAGTGATTGTTCTTAATGTGGTATGGCGTAGCACTTTTTAAAATTTTGTTACCTCAGACTGTTAGCAAAGCCTCGGAGAAGTATGTATATGTAACATTATGCAGATTATCCAAGTTTAAAATGCTTACTTTTTGATGTGCATGCTAATGGAACACTGCATTAAAAATATGGTGATCTATTCATCAAACATTTCCCCACAGTGCTACTAGTGGTCAAAAACTTAGCAGGAAAATGTATAGCTATGCTCTGAGTTGAAACTATAGACAGTCTTTGCTTTTTTCTTGTGCTCTTTAAGATGCTCATGTTGCTCTTGTGTATGCAGTTTATTTCACTCTGGGAAAATAAGCCTCATTACTGCTCCAGTCTCACAAATACCACAGCCACATTTGATTATGGCTGCAGGCTGCTAAGTATTTTTCAGGCATCACTTTGTGTCCCAGCAGATAGGTTTTTTATCTGATTTCTAGAAGTCCCTCTCACATAAAAGAGAGGTTGTTACATTATTGATTGAATCACAGAGAGACTAATGCAGATCCTTTCAGAGTCATAAAGGTATAATGTGGGTATGTGAACCCAATCACTCCTAGGCAAATGTTATCAATGAACATACTGCAGCATATGCAAACACATTTACACATGGGACCTGTGTGTGTATGACCTCTGGCTGATGAAAGATAAACCTAGTGGCAAAACCCCGAAATGATGCTAGCTGTGTATGAGGTGAGACATTTAGCCTGAATCAGAGCCTTGAAAGCCTCTGGGAGCCAATGTGTCTCTAATCAAGCAGAGGTCAGGCTGAGGTCTATTCAGGTCAGTAATCAGTGCTGGCTCAGTGGCACACTACCAATAACCATCCAAGTACCATCAATGAAGCTCACAATTTGGAGTAAAATAAGAAAAAAAACAGGTGACTGGACCAAAAATTCGCATTAATCCAGCAATAAAACCCATCAAGGATGAAAAAGAGAGATCTTTATCAAAAAGCTTTAACTTTTTTGTTGCGTATGAATAACAAAAAATACTCTAAAAATTAATGCATCACCATTAAAAGATTAATAACATCTACACAAATTGCATAACAGATCTTTTTGGGATGAATGTGACAAATTTTTTAAAACCTGACATAAAACCTTTAACTCACTCAAATAAAAAAGCCCATGCAATGCTGAAAAAAATATTTTTTTCTTGTTTATTTTTTTAATTGGTAGAAAACATAAGTTGCTAATTTCTACGGTAGTTGAGTCCAGCACTGCCGAGCTGTATTAAACTATACAATTCAATTTGAGTTCCACTGAACTCTTAATATAATAAAAATTGATGCTCATTAAGCAAATGTTTTTGTAGTGTCAAAAAGAGCTCTACAGTTCCCCAAATATTATTTTAAAACAAAAAATTGGGTTCACAAGCATATCTTCTATATTTATGAGCCCTGTGACTCCACTGATACTTTAAAAAACATAGAAGACAAGTCTGTGTTACATAACTATTCAGGGAGGAATTTCGGGAGAGATTTAAAGTAAAATTGTAAAGCATGCTGGGAAACATATGCAAATTAGTAAATAACTAATTTTGTAGCTTCTAAAAAAAAAACTCTGCATCTTTGATGATTTAGGTGTTTCCTTTTAAAGAGGTGTCGATACTTATGTATGTTTTATTTTCATCGTCCCCAGTGAAAATTGTGCACAAATATATGATATAACAGCCTTAAATCACTTTGTAGAGAATTTGCTTTTACTTGATATTAAGGTCCCTTAATGCAGCCAAAAAGCATCTTTAAACCTACTTTGAGCCAATACTGTAGAACAAGAAAGCTCTCATGGGTGATGAAATGTTTTTATAGTTTCTGTAATATAAGTTCACTTTAAAAGGCAGCTTCCTCTTTTTATCTTTCATGATAACACTTGCCGTTTTAATGCATATTATCCCATCTGAACACCATGGTTAGTTCCTTACATTTTAACCTTGTTTTTAAAATATTAATATACCATAAATTCTTCACCAGTCCTCCACTCTTTTGCTTTTTATTTTCACATTATGTCTCGTATTTTGCTAGATTTTGTCGACTGTAACTAAAACAATAGCAGCTTGTGTACGTAGTTTTGAAAATCCTAGAAGTTAATCAGTAACTGTGAATCAGACTGATCACTTAATACATCCAGCTCTCATCAGATCGGGTAAGGGAGAAAAGACTATGAATACCTCTTAAATAACAGAGCGTGTTTCTTGTTATGTGGTGGGGCCAACTGAACCTTAGTGATCCTTCTCAGCAGTGTGATATTTCTGCTATGTGTCACACACACATTTGTCATTGAACATGGTCTATTTTTTTAACACCTGACCACAATTGATGGAACCTCTACTATTTAATGACAGACTGAGACACCATCCTAAAATTAGGGTCTGTCATGTGCTGCCTGTGGGAGATTTGCACCTGAAATGCTCTTATAAATCGCTGTAATTCAGATGTGTCAGAAAAAATATCAGAAAAAATGCTGTTTTACTGTAAAAAAGGAAACCTTTTTTCTTTGCACTTTACATTGATAACATCCAAAAGTCACATTATATACTTGAAAATATGCTCCTCCTGACTAATGATTTGATTTCCTGAAGTTCAGCTGCCTTAGGAAGCGTTTCCCCATCTAATCTGTCCTCTAATTGAAAAACTTTATCTCCTGAGATGTGTTTGTTTGCCTATCTCAAACAACTAATTAGTTTTCCAAATAAATTTTAAAAAATTCATATTCACAAATACAAAGCTTTGCTCCCCAGTTAAGCACCACAAACACAGCTCATGCAGGTGTTCATCATCTGTCCGTCAGTGTACATCGTGAGATACATGAAAAATGAACAGTTCGTTCTGATGTTTGAAGCTCATTAGTTTTTTTGTGTTACAGGACTTCTTCCTCTCTCAGCCTGCTCTTCACTGACCTCAACAAGAAACTGCTCAGCCCCTCCAATAAGGTACAGTACATTCAAACTGCCTCTGCCTTTATGTTATGCCTTCATTAGCATCTTCTACCCAGTTATGAGTTTAAATAGGGAGCCAGCGCTGATGAGACAGCAGCTTGCTTGCTTGCTTGTTGTTGCTGAATATATTGAAACTGCCAGCGGATTTTACTGAAAGGCCACAGAAAGGCAGAGCATAGCTTGACTTCGTCGAGATTTAACTTTGATGGATCCTCAAGACATTTGGATTAAACAGCTCTTAAAGCTGCTCTTAAACAGAGAAAAGTATGAAGCTATAAGCACAGAACATGTCCTTTGTGCTGGCTAAAACGTCTCTGAGGGCTTTTGTTTTCTCAGGCCAAAAATTCAATCTGAATAGAAAATGTCACTGTACGTGATGCTAAATAGTTTGAATGTTACATGGGTACAGTAAGTGTACCCATGTTGTGTTGCTGCATGGATGAAAGGGCATGTTTTGTCAGGCAGAGGCATGCACACTGTTGCCTGCAGAGCAGTGAGCACTGATGGAACATAGCTGCGATGCTCAGCATCATGAATGTCCTCTCTGGGCTTCCCTTAGGTACAACACTGGACTCTTGATTTCACACTGGATTACTTTCACTCTGAGCACAAATCTCTTCTGCCATACCATCTATAGGAGGAAAGTAATGCACGTGTAGTGGAGCAGAGAGGCATTGCGAAGGGTTTCTTCACATCCAGTCCAGCCATTTGTGCTCTAGAGATGTAGGCAAAGAGAATGTCTCTTTACAAAGACCGCGGCTGTCGTGGCACTTTAACAAAGTATATTTACCTATAAGTCATTATTCATAAGGAGAAACAGAGAGTGTTGGGAGGAGCTGTGATTGTGTACTATGTTGGTAAATATCCAGTGATACTGACAGTACCTTCCTGATTTTTCTACTGAGAGAAACAAATCAATATGCTTTCTGCAGCTGTTAGTGTTTTTTCACTCTACCACACGAACAGCACAGTGACCCCATTCATCAGGACATACTGAAAACAACAAAGGGTGAATAGTTTAAAAGCCTAACTGTTGTACAGTCTGGGACACAACAAAAAAAAACACTTTCAATTCAGTTTTGACAAATTCTGACCTCTGCAAGTATTGATTGGATCAATATTACCTAAAATAAAACTACCCTGTCAGTAAGAAGCATACATGGAAAAGCATATGAAAGCACCCACTTCAGCTGTAAGAAAATCACTGTTTGAGGCTGTTGATTTGACTTTTGGTTCCTATCTAGCAATGTTATGGTTATGTTGCAGCTCTGAAATACAAAACTCTTAGCATTAAAACTAACAAAGCTGTAATGATTCTAAAACTGAGATCAGAAATTTGCAACACAAACTTTCACATTTGTGGTAGCTCCCCCAAGCAGCTGCTGAGCTCTCATTATGTAATCAGTGTGTCAAAATGTGTTTTTCCCCTTTGACTGACACTTTCTAACACATGTAAATTTAAAAGGAGAAGATTGGTCATGGTCCGCTATGGCAAGTTTAAAGGAACGAAAGTACAGATTTTAAAGGTTGGGTGTGTACAGTTCAGTGGCATCTAGCAGTGAAGCTGCAAAATGCACTCGACTGAATACCTGTCCTCATTAGCACAGAAACAAAATAAAACAAAAGCCCTTTTTTTAGCCAGTGTTTGGTTCATCTGTTCTGGGGTACTGTAGAAACATGGCCGTGCAACATGGTGAGCTCTGTGGAAGAGGACTGATTCCCTCTGTAGATATAAAAATTAATTTAAAGGTGATAAAAAGCACAGTGATTGTTATTTTAAAGTAAACATACACTAACTAAAACTCCATTTAATCAAATTTTTAGCCCTTTTCTATGAATCGATCTCTCTAAATCCCTGACACTGGACCTTTGGGGACAACACAGCTTCATATACTTTACTTTCACTTGGAACCTGACCCATGTTAATGGGTCGGGAACCGCTGTTTGCTGACTGCAGTGTCCCCAGCAGGACATGAACAATGAAAAAAAAAACTCCCCTCAAACCTGACTCCCCTCTCATCTTCAAGACTGGATTTTCCTCCATTGTTGGTTCATGTATTTAGCATGGATTTTAAAAATCACAGATTACCGGAAAACAGCACAAAAAAAGCATTATTAGAGTTAGAAACCAATACTTCTGTTAACTTTGACCTCTATGTTTAGTGAACATACACATTTTGTGGCAGTATTTTGCATATTCAACCACCTTTTATTGGCATATTATGACATTTTACATTTAATCCTTAAGCACTCTCACTTAAGTGATCGGTCAGAGGTTTACTGCTGCTGTTAAGAGTGTGTGCATGTAAATGCCTTTTTTCAAATGAAAAGCCTTCATACATCATTTTTTATTGTTGTTTTAATTAGATACTGAGGTCCCTGCATACTATCTAAGTTTAAATGGTGACAGTGAATGATGGAATGAGTGCATTGAATAAAACAAAGACATGAATGCTAATTACGCAGTTACTGTCTGCCATAGATGATGCATATGTTTTTATTTTACAAGGTTTATGTAAAGCATTTTAAGGACAGGAAGGTGTTTGTAAATTATGCATCAAAAGGAATTAATGTTAGCACAGATGCTCTTAAACATTTTCAGCTTGAGGCTTGAAAAAGAACTTTGGCGTCTTCAAGGACCCAAACTTACAAAAATACATGATAATTGCCATAACGACTATAAATTGATCATGAAGAGCACAACAAATCATAAATTTATAATTTATATGAAATTCTTTTTTTATTTATAGAAGTATATCCAATGTAATTCGCCAATATCTTGTGCACGATTAACTTGCATGTTTTATTTGGTCGTTTGTTTGTTTTTATGTATGAGATGCACACAACGTCTGGGCTGAACAGACCAGCACAGCAAAACGAAAAAAAAGGAAAGATCTTATTTCACTGTGTGACCCAATGAATTACAGTCCATGACCCATTTTATTTCCTGACCTTGAGTTTGTACAAGAGTTAGGGGTTAACGCATCAAATACTTTTAAACCAAGGTCAGTTTACTGACAAAATCTCTTTCTTGTTTCTATTTCAGTGTAATTCTTTTCATATGTACTTTCTAACAGGAGCATCCACCTTTGTGACAACATGGAATTGTAGTACATTTGGTTAATTTCCTAACAGTTTGAAAAGTGTTCATCACTAAATGCCGGAGTGACGTGTAGATTGCAAAGCTCCGATCCCATTGTCCTCATTCAGCGCTTCATCAATTTGCTCTTTTTCCTCCCTTGAGAGTAGTGTTGCATTTTATCCGTGATGAATTGTTGATGTTATTATCTTTTGCTTTCATATATCAAGGGAGACTGTTCTAGGTCATCGTCAGTACACAACAAAAACAATTCATTTGATTGTTGATCACACTAGTCATTGTTCAACAATCCACATTAATTGTTTGCGCTTAACTGGTAAAGTCGGGCTATCACTGTTGATGCAGTCAGTAATACCGGTGAGAAGTCAAAGAAAAGATAAATATCATCCTGGTGTTCATTGTTCCCTGACCTCAAGATTTTGTCATCGAATTGCTTGTTTTTTCCATCTTCCTTGCTCACTCTCTGATAAAATGTGATGTGTGAAATGTGTGATAAAAGGAAATCAACATTACTTCAAAATAATAATGGATTGTTCTGTGTTTTAACATTGTCAGATATGTTTGAGATAGTGCAACTACATAGTTCACCAACATGTTTAACAAATATAGATACATTGATGTTGAAAAGTTTCATATGATGACACTAAAGTTGTTGACTTAGTTAAAGATATATTTTGTGACTTAGAAGTCATCTTTCTCACTGGTGCAAACAGCAGGCCAGAACCAAGGCTGCAGCTCTGCAGGGGATTTTTCTCCCATGAGAACATTTTGTTCCATTAATTTGAATAAAGGCACTGGCTTTGATAAAGTTGCAACACAACCTTTCATGCAAGACGCTTTTTATTAAGCTAGTTTCCAGAATGTTTAATCTACTGTGGCCTAAAGAACAGAAGTGCTGACACTGCAAATGTATAAGAAATGTATATTAGATGTAAATTAATAATTACTGGGCCGCTTCCTGGAATACTGAGTCATTGATACTGTAAAGGCGACAGAATGAGTTGTTTTTTTCTTTCATCTGTGGAACTTCCACTGGGGAAAGTAAACATAATGTTTGACTGGTGATACAGCAAGTTGTGTTATGTCAGTTAATCAGTTATAATATTGGTACTCTTTACATAACAGACCCCATATAGAGTACTGACCCTCACCATAGAAGGATGTTGATATTTTTCTGGAGCTTATCTGACTAATTTCTTGACTCAAAAACCTAAAAACACAGTGACATAGAGCTGTGTGGATGCAGTCTCAGAACAACAGTGCTGTGTTATTAACATTTTTAGGCTTATTCGTGTCATTCTGCTCACATGCAACTGTGCCTCTCTCCCTTGTTTGTGTGTGTGTGGGTGGGGGGGTATGTTTGTGTGTGCACCGTGTCCAGTTTGTGTTGGCATTGCATTAACATGGTTTAATCCTCTGGATGGCTTATTGGATCCAAATCCCTCCCAAAGCTTTTAAAGCTCCTGCCTTTTCATTTCTATCTCTCTCTCTCTCTCTCTCTCTCTCTCTCTCTCTCTTTCTTCTCTATCTTTTTCTTCCTACCTATCCCTCCATCATACCTTCTATTTCACAAATCCGCTCTTGGTGGTGTCTTCACCTTCAGACTTAACCCACATCTGATGCTTGTTTTACTGGGTAGTCTTACATGCTGTTTTTTTCACATTTCGGCCACTTAAGTATTTGATTTATTTGACAAATTAATTTTATATGCATGCAACAAAAATATTCTACAGATATTTAACAATTACTTCAGTTAACAATGGTCTTACTGCCTTAATTATACAACACTACTGGTCATTAGTTCTGATTGAGCTGATACGTATAATTAAATTATATCTGATTTCCATTCATGTTTTTGCTTTCAATATGCAAATAGAAATGTAAGAGCAGTTTGACCTAAATTTACTGCTTAGGTATCAATGAGAAATCAATGCTGCTGTTCACAAACAATACTGCGTAAGACAGATAATAAGCCTTCTTTTTTGGCTCCTGAATCGAAACAATGCTGGCATGTAAAAAGGTATGTCAAGCTGTGGTGACTTTTGTGTTCTGTCTGGAGGCATCTCTGGATAAATCATGCACATGTAATCTAACTGGAGTTGATGGTGTATATTTCATGCTGTATTTTATTGTATCATTTTTTTCATTAATTAGAAATTCAATAAATTGTATCTGTCTTATTTACAACTTCATTATTGCATTAAACAACAGTGAAAGATTCATAAACTGAACAAGGTTTAGCTGTACACTGTGTGTAGAGCTTTACCTGAGCAAACGTTTTGTTTGAGTTTAAATAACAGCATAACGGTGAGATTTGTAGCATGACTAAACAAAAAAAATCAAGGGTCAGTAGACTAACATTATGTTTGTTAAAGCTGGTTCATTGTTGGAGTAAAACACATGTAAACATGTCAGTCGGGCTAAAATCAAGTTGTTCTCTTCATACCTAGACAAATTTGATCAGAGGTCAATTTTGTAAAGTCCTCAATCAACCCAAAATTAGGCTAGACATTCCGCATATGTTCTGTAGGTTAGAGGATTTGCCACTGCAAGTAGAAAATACAACAGCATTCAGTCTGCTCGAGCAGAAACTACACAATTCCGGATGGACAAGGGGCCAAACTTTGCATTTCAGCTTAAGGAATAAAATATCATAAAACACACGTGATCGAAAAAACAAGGATTGGGTCATATCGCCACCTACTGTTCCATAGTCAGATGTAGTTTTGTCAATAAATAGATTCTTTCTTGTGTTTTGGATTGTAGCAACAACATAGTCCAGCTAAAACTACAGCATTAACTATAACTGCAGCTTCATTGCAACTGTTTTTGTAAACCTAATGACTTACCATCCAAATGTCCCCAGTTTGAGTCCATTCAGGGTCGTGTCCTGCATGACATCCCTGTCATTACCGCGTCTCTCACCAGAAACAGTTATAATTGTCTCTCTGTGTGATGAAGCCTTAAACCATAAAACCACCAGAGCTCCTACATCTCACACAAATACACATCCACCAATGGATCTGTCTATGAAGGGATTGGAAACAAAAATAGAAAAAAAAACATTTCAACAGTACAAAGGACTATTTTCTGCTCATCTACAGTATGAACAAAGAAAATTACATTCTGTTCTTCCCTTCTTTCTCTTTCGTTATTAGAAATGTCTGAGTTGGTTTAAGTGTTTCTCTGGCAAAATGACTATCGGAGGAAAATGTGTCTATTATTAATATGTGGATTCTATTTTAATCACCTCAAAAACAATTACTGTCTTTAATATCCAGTATCACACGGTGTAACCTAATTAATGTGACAGAGACAGATGCTTTAATTTCTCACATTAGATTCCATTCAAGATATTATTTGAAAAGAGAAAATAAGTTGTTACATTACCGAGGTGAGATAAGGTAAGTTAGAGAGGGCATTATTAAATATCTAGAGTTTTACAAGGAGGCTGCAGCTTATTAACTGGCAGCTTTATTGTACATTACCAGTTTTCATAATGCAAATATAATTGAATTCCACAGCTGCTGAGAAATATAATGAAACATTAACTTGCATGTTGTCAAAAAGGACTTTCTCATTAATGTTTTCCTGCATCCCTGCAGTCCAAGTCTAATGTCAAATCCTGCACATTACATGAGTACACAGGTTTTCTAAATACATATTTTTTTCTGTGTGGAAATTTTCTCAAGGGCCCTAATGAAGATCCTGTGTGAAGGTCACTTTTTCACTTGGGTAATTTATTTATAAGCTCAGCCTTATCCGCCACAGTCGGTGACTTTTATGGATATTTCCACAATATGGCTGCTCCTCCTGTTATTTTTAGCACCGTTGAGCAGTCATGGGAGACAAGTTAGACTTCACGCTGAAATTTAAGCTATCTCATGTCCACATCCACCATTAAAACTGCCTTCTAGTACTGTATGAATTAACCTGGAAGATGACCTCAGCTCTGCACTGGAGGTGGAGATGAAGGTTGTGGGATTTCTTTTTATGTTTTTGTCACATACATGTGTTGCTGCTGTGTTGATAACCTGACTTAGCTCGTCCATGCATAATTCAACAGGAAGCTGAGTGTTGCTGCATGTAATGACAGCAAGTAGAGGAAAGCACTACAACCTAACATCTAAGAGCCAGTGACAGCAGAAGTCAAATATTGTCATTTCACTGACTGCTTCCTTATTGTGAATCTCTTGTCACGACATCTAACTACTGCAAATACTTCCCCCATTCTCAGTCCTCCTTCTCTAGTATTCAGAATAAATACTTAACCCTCTCTTTCTTCTCTTTATGTCCGCTGACTGCTCTGTATTTTCCCTCCAATCTGGGAGGGCCATCTGGTCCTCCGTCCTCTGCCCCATGTCCGTCTGCAGTATCTTTACCCTCTGAATCCATTTGACAAGATTAATAGAATGAATCTCAGACAGATAAAAGCTGCTCATTTTGATAGGGATCAGAGATAAGTTCAGTGCTGGACATGAGCAGATGAGCAGGCTTTCCCCTTTGTATTCTCAACAAAAATTACAGCTCACCTGACCAGCCGGGTTTCTATTAAAAATAAATATATGAATAAAAATTGGGGAAAAAACCCAAACATTTTTACCTGTTTAACATAACCTCTAATGAAAAAAGACTAGTCTGTCTGACTATGTGACGTCAGGTTGACATTTAGACAGAATTTAGACCCCCTTTATCTTCCAGTGTCAGACTAGGTCACAGACATGTTAAAACCACCCAGCTGGAAGGATAAATGCAACTGCCCTGAACTGCTGTCAGCTTATGCAAGTCACCAGGTGAAATCCTGCTTAAAACAGCTGACTGGTTTGAGATCAGCTATGGCTTATACTAAATGCCTGGACAGTATAGATTATTACTTTTTTTTTAACTAATTTTTTTTTTTTTAATTCCAAGACATCATTAATCTTTGTATCATGACTTTTTTTCTTCAGTAAGAATGCATTATGTGTCAGTTCAAAATAGAAAAAATAATGCCCTGTGGTGATAAATTTAGGGAAAAATGTCACTACAGTAACCAAGAACTACAGGCCTCAGGCTTTTTTGAAATGCTCATGTCATATAGAACCAAAGATTTGCTACCAAAAGCACTTCTAGGCATAAACAGGGGTAAAAGGAAAAACAAAGAGACAGAAAACTCTGATGGTTTTCCTCAGCAGTGGTTCCAGCATTGAAAATATATTAATTGAAACCATATATCTTTATCAAATCAGTGCTCTACAGTTGTCTTAACAGACCATAATGTAATGCTAGTCATAACAATATGTTGGTTCACATTTAATGACCCATTTTATTACCTTATTTTTTAATCTAATGTTTAACATTTTCTCAAATACACAATAAAGAGACAGGCCATCTACATCGTCAACCTCTGCCCCGAGTGACGAAGAGAAGAACTGCCCATTGATCAGTGTTCCTACATTCAAAAACATTGAACTAAACATGAATAGGAAGCTTCCCTCAGCATTTAAAGGATTCCTAGTTTGGTTCAACAAAGTGGTCCAAGCCTGTCGTGTCTGCTGTTATATTTCAGTGTGACAGCAACACCTCCTGTCACACAGTGCCAGAGGTTTGTGTCACACAAAACTGTGTAAGCATCACTCAGAATGAGGGTGTGTGACTGAATGATCGTCTGACTGACCTAAATTTGGTTCTTTTATGTTTGCCGCTGAAAACATGCAGTGATAACAGACACACTGATTGAGCCACTGAGAGTGAGTCATGATAATGACCTGCATTATTTGAATGTCAAGTGAGGTCAATTTCAATTGTTCTCATGTGAGCAAACAAACTGATGAACAGTTTGAATGCACTGCTGAAAATATGCCTGTCAACCTGTGAACCCTTGACTCCAGTTGTTTATGTCTGACCTTTGAATTCGCTCTCTCCACTGTGTTCCCTTGACTGATTCTTCAGAGTCTGGCATTATGACAAATAACAGCAGTGTCTGGTCCTACAAAATGAGATGGACCAATGAGCACTGCAGTGGAATAGCAATGAGCCAATCAGTGTCTATGGTGGGACTCATGCAGTTGTCATGATGCTGTCAACTGATTTCCAAGCGCTGTAAAGCTGTATGCCAGAAAAAAAATGTTTTTCAAGAACAGAAATGTCTTGATTTGACAAGCAAAAACCAGGTCTGATGAAAATGGATTGTAACAATCTAAATTTTCTCTGATATCTTTGAAACATAAACCTAAAGACCTGTTTGTTTTCCTTAGCAGAATGTTTTTCTTATTTCTTTCCTATTCTTGTAATCATTTTGTGACCCCTTGGATGATCACATCACACTCACGACACATTCTGTGTTTTTTATTATTGACA
>JAQNCA010000014.1:18230122-18240436 GCA_029783725.1 Acanthurus tractus
GGGTTTTCAAATGAAGCTTCCAGTGCTTGCAGTGTTTACATTTAATGATCTTGGGAGCCTTAAAAAACAATTCTTTGTTTAAAGAAAGAGACTTATGAAATTAAAAAGTCACTTCTTGTTTTAAATCAACTTTATTCATTAATATAACAGTAGTTATTTATAATAAGTATATATAAGATTATATATTTCATCAGCATGCATATTTATAGAACTGTAGTGGCATAGTGGAGCCTCTCTAGTGAGCAGGCAGAGCTGTGTTTCAAAGGACATGCGGCATATATGGCTGAAGTTGCACCTTATTCCTTAAAGGTTTTAGTGGAGAAATGCATAAATGTCATCAATAAATCACAGGTGTGATGTCTGACTCTTTCCGTTCACATGACAAAGTGTCCTCGAGCAGGTCACTGGAATCTCTAAAGCACTTTGCCCAAAGATGGATAAGTGCTGTTCAAGTGCAGTGCAACTACTTTACTATAAATAGTGCTTGTTCAGCTATTGGAAGAAGTGACATTCATTTTGTTGTAGTTGGGCTGTCATGGTTTCAGATGGATGACAGCAGTGTTTTTGTGCACTGCTTTGATTTTGACCATGAGTGAAGCCTTCTGCAAACCCCTGCTGATGAATAAGCAGAGAGTCAAGGTTGTGTTTGTTTAAGATGGACATAAACAGATCTTTCGTCCAAGTAGAAAAAGCTTATAACTCATTGGTATTAATCTTTGAGTAATATAAAATTAAAAATAGGAACAGATCCCTACATGGATGCTGTTGTTTGTTTCTTAAAGGTCCACAGTGGAGGATTTAGTGGCTTCAAGTAATGAGGTGGCAGATTGCAACTAACCTAATAAAGGCTTTTTCTAGAGCAAGTGTTTGGTTCTTGGCTGCTGTAAAGACATGGCATTTAATGAAAACACAGTTTATCCTTTTTTCACAAAAATATACACCAATGAAAATAAAATTATGAGTATTAGATTCAATATCTGACACATTCTACACATAGATTCACCTAAATTGTACATACTGAACCTTTAATTGAATACTTGTGTTGTTTATTTGCCATCCATGTAAGTTTGCAATGATCAAAGGCTACCAACAGATGGATGCCAGAAATATCAAATAGAATATCTAATCATTTTGATGCTGTGAATTGAATATGTGTTGGGAAATTTAAAAATGCCATAACACACAGAATACAGCAGGATTTTATCATCCAAAATCAAGGTTATACTTTCCACGCACTGTGTATGAGAGTGGTTGTGGCCTTGATGAACAAAGCCATCTTCATACTGAATTTTCAAGGAAAAGAAGAATCCATAATGCAAAACAAAACTGCCCAGATGCTGTCTGATGCATGACCCCAGAGAGTTTTCTCCCACAGATTTTAGATTGCACTTGTCAATGTATGGGCCTTTCTAGTTGGTGCTGAGAAGCTTGAACTCCTTCTCTGAGAGCAGAAATTGTACAAAGAAAACACAGCCAGTGTTTGTGGTGTGCCTGACAGGGTTGGAATGTACACTTAACACTAGCATCAAGATATTATATTAAACACTCGAGCATACACTCACAAACATAAAACTTAGATGTCTGAAGGCACAATGCATACACACCAACACACACACACGCACACACACACACGCACACAATCTTGCATCCAGGCACTGATCAAACTCTTCAGCCTGGACTTTGTAATGTTATCAGACTGGACACATGGTGAGTGTACGACTGTTTGCAGAGGCCCGGGGTGCAAAGAGCTCTCATCCAACATTGTCATAGCTTCTGTAACACTGCAGGTGTTATAAAAGCGATTGGAATATGGATGAGTGGGAGACTGCCGTGATTGAAATGTGCTAAAGCGAGTCAGTGCCTTTGTGCTTCCCTCCGAGGTGTAGGAGAAGAGGAAAAGAAGAGTGAAAGTAGGGCAGAGAAGAGTGAAGAAGACAACAAGGTGGAGCTACTTGCTGATACTTTGCTGGCCTGAACCTGAACACAAGTTGCCCTCAAGCGCTGGTTCTCAATCAGATTATTTTAACCCGATTCGCGATGCTGCACACCAAAGCCTTATCCTCGACTCCGTGCGTGGGTCTGTGTCTGCAGCAGAAAGCTCAGGTTTGCTTGTCAGTTGACAAGTAAAGCTTGACACTTTTGTACGGGTTTGTAACACACATAAACACTGACACAGTTTTGCTTTTATCTCTTTCAGGAAACCTCCTCCTACTCAGACTGAGGCCTCTAAGAAATGAGCTGCCAATGTAAGTCCTTTGCCTCAGCTTTCAACTGGTAATGTAGCTTTTGAATTAATTGAACTGACTGAAAGTTGTAATTAAGTACATAAACACTCAGGCAGGTGCTGAGCCACAGCACTGGACCCCCCCCCCCCCTGACCTTTAACTGTTTTCTCCACCCTAAAGTTCGGGGACATGCAGGATTCACCACTGACTTCATTTATTAGGAGCTGATTGTTATTCCCTGCAAACACACTGATGGCACATCAAAGGATGAGTCAGTGCAGGACAGGCTAGTAATATTCAAAGTTATAACACAGCCCTTCTTCTGTATTATGCCAAAGAGTTGCCACTTCTGGTTTTAGTTTGTCATCCAGAGTGCACGGAAAGGCTTAAGGCGCTATCAATAATGGATGAGGATGTGAGACTTTTCAGCTAATTCTCGCGCTTGCATTTAAAATCCGGCGGGACCGGCTCACCTGGAAACTGATGTAGCAGCTTTCAAGCAGCTCTCGAGGCAGTGTAGTCGGTCTGTGCTGCTCACAGCAAAGATAAGAAGCTGCAGCTTTCATAGAATCACTGCAGATAAGAATGCAAGATGCTAAAAACAAGTGAACGGTTTTCTAGTGCATTTACAAAAAAGAAGACTCATGTTTACAGTGAATTTTATAGATAACAGATACACTGCAAACATGTTTCAGTTATTACCAATTAGATTGTAGTGAGATCTAATTTCATGCTGCGTAACCCTCCAAATGTCACAGAAAACCAGCATGCTCTTGGTTTCATTCCAAACCGGAAAAACCCTCTTTGGACTTTCACTGTGAAGACTGCTGATTGGTCTGTGGGTCAGAGCTGAAGACATGACTCTCATCACAGCTGATGATCCTTGACATGAAGTTTAGATTATTCCGGGTCTGCTGACAGAGATCCCTGCAGAATCAGACATGGTGCTGCTTCTGTAGGGGATTCAAGAAATTACAAATGTGCACCTACTGTCACAACTGAACTAGGTCTTGAACCCAAATGCACGACTCGAGACTGTTTCAAAGTTCCAAGTAACAAAGTATCAAATAAAAATCACTCTTACAGAAGCAAACTAGTAGATGACCAAAAGTTTAAAATGAAAATCAGTCTTATAGAGAAAAAATATAATGTGACAAAAGTATCAAATGAAAAATCACTCTTCAAGAGGAAAACTTAAAATAACTCAAGACAAGGCTAAGCAAAGTAACAAAGAAATCAAAACCTGACGTGGAAAGACAAAGCGGCATGGATTGGCGTGGGTTCTCTGTATCACAAACAAGACAAACTAGCACAGGAAAGGGAAACACAGAGTATATATACAAACACAAGGTAAAGGGAAGCAGGTGGAAACAATCAGGGCAGGGCGGACAATCAGACCAGCGGGAAACACACAAGGGAAGGGAGCAAGTTACCTGAAACGAGAGGAGAGTTAGATTTCAAAATAAAACAGGAAGTTACGGGACAACATAGACACAAGACAAAACTAAATATAGCTCAACATAATTTCTTAGACATGACACCTACCAGTGGTCACAAAAATGCTTGTAACTCAGGTGCTGATGATGATCAGGAGATGTAACTTGGAATACTCACCCATGAAAGTTACAGCTTGCACCTGCTACATGCACATTACTGCGTGTCATTGCTGTGCACATTCTGTTCTTCTGCAACAAGTGCAGTCACTGAAGTTTTTGATCACACCTTGTAAGATGAGTGTGACTGGAAACTGCACCTTTTTTACGCAGTTAGCACATGCTTAGCAGCATTAGTGTCTTCTGGGCATGTGTTTCTGACCACCTAGCAAATAGAAGTTAAATAGTTACCATTTCTCTGTTTTGATCAATGATCTATAGGGAAATATCCAAATCTAACAAGCTGAATGATCCACTATGTTCACTTTAGTGGTCTACTGTCAAGTTCTGGGCAGGAACATTAGTTTCTGAGCTTTCTGCTGATAAAACCTCCATGACGAGGCTGGACACAGAGTCAATGGGAGTAGTGAGACTGAACCAATTACTCAAGTTTTAAAAACAGACTATAAAACCAGAACAACAACATGTGCGTTGCTAGAAAGATATTTATTACTGAGGATTTCAGACTCTGAAGATAATTATCAGTGGGTTTATTACTATGAACAGCCAGTTTGATTAATTTTAATGTAAAATTATTGATTAGTGAAGACGCTTTAAAGTCTTTTTGAACAAATTAAAAAATCTTCCAGCACAGAAAGAATATTTCAGCTTGTTTAATTTCAATGTTTCATTATTGTAGTGCACTAACCTGCTTTTTCTAGACTCTCATATCTAAACATTTTTTTAAAGCAAACAATTACATTTTTACTCTGACTATGATAGAATTTTTTTCACCAATATCAAGAATATGAGATTTGCTGACCTTGATTATAGACAAAACTGACCTGAAATGGTGGAGATTTTTAGTCTTGGTCTGGTTTAATTGGGCATTGTAACATTGTAATTTTAATGAGAAAATAGTTAAATTTCACATATCATTGAACATTGTGGCTGGAAGATTAGGTTATTTTGTTATGGAAGAAGTGACTGGTATGTTTGTTGGGGTGTTAGGCTAAGAAGCATGGGACTTCATGGCTTTTCCTACCTGGAAATGTAACCCAATCATCCCTGGGTGAGAGCAGTTTTTCCTTTCATAGAAAATCCCTTTTGAGTGTGTGTATAATACACCGTTTCAGCCAGGTGACTGTTTTGCTGTCTAATGATCAGATGTCTCTAACTGCAGCTCTATTGTCTTCCCTCAGGAGTAGCATGTGTGTGTCCAATGATGTAATTTAAATTAAAAAGATGATTGTTTTCAGTTTGTGGCGATGGATTAAACAGAACTCCATTTATTAGTCTTTTTGTCTCCAAAACTTTCGTGCATTGTGTCATTTTGCATTTTGACTTGACTTCTTCATGTGAAATCCTTTCTCCTTCCTCCTCCACCTCCCTCAGTAGAGGTTGGTGTCTCATACAGCTGAAGCCGCAACACACAACAATATTCCCTGATGTGATGTTTGTAGGACCCTGTTTTTCTAAGCCTGAATAATTCCCATCCAACACTTACCACAACATGGAGTCTTAGAATTATTTAATATTAGTGAACTGAAGTTGAACAAATCATAAACATGTAAGTGTGGTATAAATGGACTAAAATTTGGCTTCCTCTCTTTCTTGCCATTTTAATGGGCACTTTAAACTGTATTCATTGTAGTGCAACAGATTGAATTGAAGGTTTCTAAGCACAACCATGACTGCTTCTCACACAGAACCACGTATTCAGTGTCAAGCCACTGTCCATCATCCCTTTAATGTTCAGTCTTTGTAGTTTCTCTCAAATATTTACATTCACACTTCCCACAACACACATTCACACATGCATGCTGAGACATGCATTTGCATACAAATATAGCTCCTGACATTCACACACACACACACACACACACACACACACACACACACACACACAGGCACATGCACGCCTCAGCAGACCCAAACATGTGCACACATTTCTGCAGACGCAGGGGTCCTGCCAGACGTGTTGCTGCAGTTCGAAGATAACAGGAAGCTCCAATCACGAGAGTCCTCTCAATCCTTCCCAGAAGGGCCCCCGATGAGAGTCTCCCCGGGCTGGAGGATGAGAGGGTGTAGCTTACATCACACATACAATAGGCCATGCTAGAGGTGTTAGAACTGGATCCGGGGGTTGCATTTGACACCGGCTTTTGTACTGTAGCTGTGCACAAAAGGTGCACTGTCATTTTGATAAAAAATTAACCGTACAACTTTCTCTGTTGTGGATTAATTCACGCTTTTATTTTTAGGTCAAAGTGAGACACAGAGCAATCGCCATGGGATGATCAGATCAATGATAGCTTTGCAGAGGAAAGACAGGAAGGATACGACCACAATATTGAAACACTGTGATCAAAGCTGAGCTCGCTGTGTGAATGAGAATGTGGGGAGAAGAGCGGGGCTGCAAAGGACAGCTGTGATTGATGCATTACTCTCTCCTGGCTGTCTGCACACAAAGGCAAGGAGACTGTGGCAATCTCCCTGAATCAGTGTAGAACTTGTTTTGTCTCTTTACTCTTTCCCCCTATCTTGTCTCCCTTTTAATGCACTTGCATTATAAAGTGCTCATTATGTGCTATTAAAAAGCCTCTTGTGTGTGCAGACATGGAAACGCTCTTTAGTCTGACTAGGACACCAAACAAGTGCTCCTATTGTCCTACACATTGTGCATAAATTGGGTATCACGTCTTAGGAATACAGAAGTATTTCCTGCCATTTGCTGCTGTCTTAAATTTTTTGCATACAAACAGATTTAACGGAGGACATGCAACAATCTAGCTCCCCTGCCTTTTGTTATTTACAATGTCTAAAACACAAAAATGAATGGCTGGTGATCCCCAGAGATGACATGTTACCTCAGAATTCTGTGTATTTTTAGGTGAGTCACAGTAGAGAAAACATTTGTTAAATGGATATGTTCTAATACACCAGGATGAAGCACACAGCCCACTCACACTGTGAATAGAACATGTAAGAAATTAATTATCATCACTGTGTGTTACTATGTCAGGGTCAACATCCTCTCTGACTCAGAGATCCTCTCAGCACAGATCCACAGTACCTGCTTCAGTGCAGTTTAAAATGGTAATGACTCTCTATGGTGATATTCAAACCACAGTGGGAAGGAAAGCTCAGAGGGGGCAGTTGATTAGACAGACTTTTAGTGAAACAGCCTCTAGTTTATAACATAATAAGACAATAAACATGTTTCATCGTTTCCAGCTTTTATATACGATAACAAAATGTTGCATTCATGATTTTTGGTCCAAATACTGTTGAGGTGAATAAAATCTCTTGCATTTTACCTTTCCAAAGAGAAGTGACAGGACACGCTTTTTTTTTTTTACATCAGGGCAGAATGTTCTTTGTCCTGTTTCTTTGAGAGCTACAAGAATACAAAAAATCAAAAGGGGAGAGAGACATGAAAAAATATGGAGTGTCCATTTGCATCCGAGTGAGAATAGTCACACCGCAGCATTTCAGCTTTTTACAGGCATTTCAGCTTTTTACAGGCATCACTGGGTGATGTTTAGGTCTTTTCCAACACATGATAGTCAGCTCGACTTTCCTTGCTTTTTGGTATTTTTCCACTGTGACTAGGACCTTACAGCAGACACTTTTTTTTCACCTGAGGTTCTAAGTAAAATGAGTTGAACTGACTTGGTGACGTGAAACTGCAGACCACTAAATGGTCCTCCTGCTCAAACTTGGCATTTTTAAAACAGCCAAGCTACCAGGAACAGCTAGCACATTTTTGTTACTTGCTAGATCCAGTAAACAAGCTAAACAGATACTGAAAGGACACGTACACCATCACTTCGATTCCCTCTGTTATGAAGAGTAGCGTAGCTCCTCAGTTTGCACAGTGAGTGTGTGGTTAAGCGAGAGACAGTGAGCAGTGAAGTTGTCAGTTTAGCAGTAAATGTACGATGTAGGGTGAAGTTTGTCAGTGAATAAAGGCTGCAGATTCTCAAGACTTACGTGAAGCTCCTGTGTTGTTTCCCAACTGCTGGAAAAGTGAAGGAAATGCTGTGTCGCTATGAAAATCAGCTGAAATCCCACCTACGCTGAGGGAGTGCTATCTGGAAAAGGAATTGAGAAAAAGAAAAGTGAGTAAAGCTGAGTTGAGTTTCGCAGTATCATGTAACGGAAAGCAGTGAGCTGAAGAGAGCAATGAAATCCACGAAGGAAGGAGGTTGGGGTGGATAAAAGGATCAAATACCAGACTTTGATCAAGGAGATGGGGGTTAGAGTCTTGTGTGAAACCAAAAGTCAATGCCGACTTTTGATGTTCAGACTTGGATAGCTTATTATTTCCAGTTTCCAGCTGCAGTTTGATTTTATTTGTGCATCAAAACATGTTGCTTAGATTTATGAAACAAACATTGCAGGTGCAAAAAACATTGTTGGATGCGGACACCTGGGTGCAAATAGCATCCACCAGAAAAAAGATTAGTATTTCATGCTCATAGAATGGGAAAAACACTAAAAAAGATCAACAATACTTTGACTTACTCAATGTAGCTTTACCACCAATGGTTTTGCAACTCAGATTTAACAAACAGATTCTCTGATCTGAACATTTAAATTTGACGAAGTATAATCAGTAAGTGAATATGAAGCTCATTTATTGTCAAATAATAGATAGAAATTGAGTTATATGAAAAATGACCAATCAAAATGTTTTTATGGTGTCTGGGAAATGACTAATGATGCAGAAACACAACTGGTGCATGGTAACTAGTGGCTAGCTCTCAATATGGCAAAGTCCACCAATTTATTAGTCTGTCCACCAACTGCTTTCAGACTGAAATATCTCAACTGCTATCAGAAGGCTTGTCAAGGCATTTTTTCACAGACATTCATCCCCTCTTCATTAATGTCAGACACTAAATACCTGCACAATTAATAGCATTTCTGTCAACCTCAGCTGCACTCGGCCATCATTTTTTGTTGCAAATGCATGCGGTCGTCTCAAGTCACATGAAATATAATACATCCGTGACTTCAGACAACTGCCATAAAGTCTGAGGCTGTAGCTCAAGTCTCCTAAATGTCAGCGCTCTTTATATATGTACCGTCTCTGCCTGTCCCGCTCGCTGCATGGACTGTTGTCATGGCAACGGCTCATCCCTGTGCCGTTCATCGGTTGACAGACTGCCATGAGGGTATTATTGTGACCTCACAAGGGGATTTTGAGGCATGAATGCAGGGCTGACCCACTTGGTTTCCAGAGGGGATCCCTGTCCTCTCCCACCTGTCACATGATCACTTCCCTTCCTCCCCACAGGAAGTGATCTTTCACCTTTCCCTTTTCACAGAAGGAAATCTCATTGTGCCGCAGCTTTCTACGCAGAGGTCAAGGCTATGCGGATGTATTAGGCTGAACCATGGCGATTGTGTGTCAGGCTAAGGGCATTTTGACGTAGGTGAGGTTTAAGGCTTATCCTGGTGGGATTTATAGCTGTGTTGTGGTTCCTCTTAACTGGCTGTGGATGACTGCTCATAGCTCATACACATGCAATGCAGCAACTCACAGACAAAGCACGGATATTAACGAGCTAAGCCTAAGAGTTTAGAGCTTCCATTAATGTTTTCAGGTTTTACAAAAGTTTGTTTTGTTTTGCTTTTGATAAAATCACCAAACCTCTTCTTATCCCTTCATTTAGCAATGTTATGTACTCTTTAGCGGGACCTCAGATTTAATTGTGCAAGGGCGTGACAGATTACCAAATACTGGTCTGAACTTCAACTACTGTTTCTCATCAATGTAATAGCTTGTCCTTAAAGACCAAAAAGACCACAGAGAATATTATAGGCTAAAAAATAAATAATGGCAGCACACACTTCCCTGTACGTGTCAATGGGACGTTGTTCTATAACTGCCTCTGCCTCATTGTCTGCAGGATCCCACTCATTGACCACAGCCACACAACTGCACATATAGAGTTCATTCATATTCACACCACTGTCCATACTGTGTATATCTGCATCCTACACCCATTTACTGAGTCCAGTTGCCTTCGATTTATTTGCCCAGAATAACTTTGACCTGGATGAATGAGAACATTCAAAGATATCCTACACCCATACTGTTTATTTCCTTTCATACCTGCAAATGACCACTGTAACATTGACTCTGTTTATACAGTTACTGAAGTTCATACTGTACTCACATATTAATGGCACTATTATTTCTCTATCTGTAAATGTAAGTACATTGCTCTGCATTTTACTGGTTCTTGCTCTTCTCTTAATGCTAAACTGCGTTTTGTTGTCTCAGTACTTGCACTGAACTTGAACTGAATCTAATTTAATCTCATATCAAAGAACAGCTGAGGTTTAAGGTTAAATCTGAACCTCTGAAGTGGATCTTTATGCTGTGTGTAGGAGGCTCTGTGTGTGTGTGTGTGGGTGTGGGTGTGTGTGTGTGTGTGTGCATGTGCGTGTGCGTGTGCGTGTGCGTGTGCGTGTGGGTGTGG
>JAQNCA010000014.1:18251418-18266983 GCA_029783725.1 Acanthurus tractus
ACCAAATCTCTTGACAGGCCGCAGCATTACAACAATGTGTCTGATATATGAATACATTACTCTAATGTGGTTGCACATGATTCAGCCCCTTGACACCTATTGTCGCGAATTCGCCTCAAACCGCTTCCATTCAGAATGCATCCAAGATAATGTATGTGTTCCCCCAATGCCGGTTCATGCATATTCAATAAGCACCTTGGAACCTTTTGCAAGCATGTGTTTCTTGGGGGACCGTTCAAAATCGGAACTACTAATTTGAATTAATTAATTAATTAATAATTACTTTGATTGCTAGAGTCAAATTAACAATCTCCACTTAATTTAGCATCTGCTTAAAAGCAAAAACACAGATTATTTATTTTTTCATACAGTTGTATATAAATTCAGGTGTCAAGGGGTTAAATTTGTCAAGGTCAAGTTGTACAATTTCCAACTATTCTACAAAGAATTACTTGAACCAGAAAAAGATAGTAATCATGGTCAGTATTCATCATCCTTCAAAATGTGTGTAAGTGTAACCAGCAGATTCTCTGCTTCATTTTCTTTTGTGCTGCCTCTCCTGCATTCACCCATCACTTACCCATCCCTGGATACCTTCTCCAGAAACACACTTTAGACTTCCTGTCAGGCTCTTTCTGTCAGTCAATAAAAGTGAAACCCATCATCTGCACGGCTGGCTCTTCAGATGAAGTCTGATGACTTTTGATGAGCTTGCAGTTGCTGCACGTAATATACTTCAGTAAATACTTTTTCAAAGTGACGACCTCTGCCTTTGTATTTTTGTAAGTTGATGGTTCTCACATAGCAGATATGTAGAAAATATCAAAAAATTTAAATGCATTTTACCAACAAAACAACAGCTTATACAAAACCTGTCATGAAGCAAGAGAAACCACACTGGTTTTCCTTGGATTAAAGAGCACCAAGAAGCTGTACACTAGTTGCACTTATGGCACGCATTGTACCTATTTTTCACGATTTTGATTCTTTTGATGATATTTTATGGCATCCCATCATCCCATGTTTCTCAGAGGTGGAGAGTGCCCTGTCCAGAAACAGTCTGCTAAGTTAGCAGTCACCTCCAGCTCTGGGAACAGCTAAAAGAATCAAAATGACCCCACTCTGACAGTGCTGTACTGCTTGTCACTTTATTGTTACGTCTTAACTAATCTTGTCCCTTCCTCTCTCCAGCTAAGGGACCTGGACATGAGTCACCATTACGAGGACCGCAGCTCCGAGTCCACATTCAGAGATTCCCGTTCCCACTCTCAGGACAATTCAGAGCCCCCAGACCTACCCATGCCAACATGCTTCCGATCCCGTAGCCACAGCTACCTGAGAGCTATTCAGGCTGGCTGTTCCCAAGATGACGACACAGCATCCATTGACTCTGGCTGCTCCCCACCTCTGACAGACACCACTGTCCGCACCTACAGCACCAGCACTGGTGAGTCACTAGCTGAAAGGGAGAAGATGTATTTACTGCAAATACATTTATTTGACCTAAAAACCATATAAGCTTGGAAATGGAAGAGATCTTACTGTGATGCAATGTGATGTTTTGCCAAACTGTGATCTGAATGCTTTCGTTAGAACAGACAAAAATGATGTAGATAGTTTAGTTGCAGCACACATCTGTTTTGATTACTTTTTTTAAGACATCAAACTTTTTTTTTTCAACGGTAACCCCTTTTCCAGAGACACACAGGCAATTATAAATTGTAAATAATTAATAATTAAATAATTTATAATTAGATAATTAAATAAGTATAACAACATAAACAATTAAAGATAACTGTAAATAGTTGTTTAATACACTTATTTAAACTTTTCCTAACATTACTTTAAATGCTCTTCATTGCTTTGCTACGGAGTTGGACACTAGTCCTCAAACGTCTACACCAGCATTTTTAGCTCAAATACAGCTTCTCTTGCCCATGCTAGACAACCTTTCTACACAGTGGAAGACATGGAAAGAACAGTTTGGCTCTTACCTGATAGCCAGTGGCTTGGACAGAGCCCCAAAGGAGAAACAGCTTGCATTTTTTCTTCAACGTTTGGGGACAGACAGACCACGCATCTTACCTCCATACACAGGTAACAAATTGATACCAGCTCCGCTTAAAAAATGTTAATCAAATTACCATTTAAAGGACTAAAAAGGAAAAGGTCCTAGATTGGCCATTGATTTGTATACATTTCCAGTTTAAGTTATCAAAGCTTTCCTCAGTCTGCTGTGTGTGTGTCAGTTTGTGTGTTTAGGAAACACACAAACTAGATAACACTGTTGCTCCGTTTGTGCTTCACTGTGGAGCTTTGGATATTACTGAAATTATTACAGGATGTGAATGCAGAACACAGCATCACAAGAATGTGCTGAGAAACTTGCTGGTGACCTCAATGGTAAATTTGCTATAACAAAAAAAATGTAAATGTGTATGATGACACTCTCTGAGTTCAGAATTAGCCTTGATATAAAAAAACACTGATGTATATTTGCTTAGGTAGGTATTACCATAGAGCATCCACACTGTGGCGCTCTTGGCTGCAATTCATGCTGCCTTCAGGCTGGTCGATCGTTTTTCACTAAACGCTGCTGAATTTCTGTTTTGTTTATTTATTTATAAAATTCTAGGTCTGCGTCCCATTTTTTGGTCTGATACTAATAGATTATATTGTGTGCCCTGCAGCATTATTAATGCATATTCGCGGTCAAGGTAAAATAATTGCAAGTGTGTGTGTGCTTTATCGCAGACTAGGCCGAAGCATCTAGGTACATGGGTCAAGGAGAAGAAGCCCTACAGGACTTATGTTTAGTAGAACAGGCACTGTAGGCTCATCTAGGTTTGACAAATAAAAGCACAGAGCCTTTTTGCAACACGTAATAGACCCGTGTCCCCCTTAAAATAACTCCACTTCAGAAGCCATGCTGTTATTCAGTCGCCTATCAAACCCAACTTAATGTGCATCCAAAACACATTTAGCTAAAATAATCAAATGGAACAGTTTGAATGTCCGAGGTGCTCCTGAAAGCATCGTCAGATACGCCACCACGCCTCCCTCGAGACCCAAACAAAAGGCAACTAAACCGGCTTCTGTCCGTCAAAGCTCTGACAGAAGCAGTCAGTGTTTACTACGGTCCCAACAGCCCTGTTATAATTTAGTCTAAATTGAAGACACCGCCAATGTTCCGGTTTTTTGTCTGCAGCTGACAGCAGGGTAAGTATTAACGGGAAAGCCGTAAAGTTGCTGTTGTTATTATTGCAGTATTAGACACTATGCTCAGTGTTTTTTCCGTTGCTAACTTAAACAAAGTAGCCTAGCTTATCGAATGAATGGACGTTCCTTGACCGTTGACCATCAGAACTAAAGTTAACGTTAACGTTTGCTCGTGTGCTCCCGGTTTGTCGCATCATCACCTCTGAGCAACCGCCGTTCAACGGTGAAGTGACGTTAATGTTACGTTAAAGCCACGGCTTTGCACCTCTGTGTGGATGTGTTGCTGACGCTGAATTTGACATAGTGTGAACTTAAGCAGGTTCCGTTTTGCTTACCAGTTGTTTTTGTGGCGTTTACACAATATTTACTGCTGTGTCCAACGGCTCGGTTGTGACAGCCCATATCTCGGCCTCATATTTGATAGGGTTAGGGTTAGGGTTAGTGTAAATGCTCATTTGCTGCCCCACTGTAGCACCATTAGTGTAAATGTATTTATGTGACAAGTTTGAGAGGCATCTAGTGAATGAAAAGCCATTGCAAAAGTTCAACATAAATTAAGAGGGTTACTTGAAACAGCTTATCTGCTTGATCTGATTTTATTTACTGTATTTTCTTTCTTCACAACTGCCTCCATTATTGAAATGTTTTATGATCTGTCCTGTTTCCAGTGGTGCTGTTCTGTTTGATGCGCTCTTAAGTATACTAATTATTGAATATTTATTCCCTTCCATGTGTGCAGTACATAGTGCCCTGTTGCTGATAACAAAAATGAATTTATTAACTGTGTGCACTCTTCACCTTAGCATTCAGGTCTTGTTCAAACTGTATTAGGATTACTATCATGTATTTTTCCTGATAGTTTCCACATATCCTCATAAAAAACATTTTTTTGTTTTCTAATTTTTTGTTTTTCCTTTTTTCTGGTTGTTGGAATGAAGATTTGGCCATCATGGGGGATTATTTGAGGGCTGCCCCACCTTTTTATCCCTCATTGGGATCAATGTATGCGACATGGATAAGATACCATTTTATAGGCATGTTTATGAAAAAAATCTGTGTAGTATTGTAGCTTTACTATTGTGTAAAAGCATGTAATGTGATAATTCATTGAGTAATGGTGTTTTTGACGATGGACTGGTGATAATTTTAATTTTAGACAAGGTTGTTGGTGTCTTTTGGCTGTTAGCTGATTAAACAATACAGATGGGTCAGTTGGCAGGCAGTAAGCAATTTGGCAAGCAATATTTAACTGTTAAATAGAGCATTACAATCTGCCTTTTGTTTTTCATTGTTCTTGTCCAGCTCCAACTGACCACAGAACAGCAGACCTCAGCCAATCAGCTTAAAATGTGCTACTGTAAAATGTTAGTGGCTTTATTTTCACTGGAGAAAGTGGAACCAAAACTGTCTTCCTAAATGTTTAGCCTGTCCCACACAAACCAAGAGTGTGTAACAGTCCTTACATTTCAGATGTTTGTTCCTACATTAGTCAGTGGTCAGTTATTTTTTTTTTCCCCACTGTGGTTTGACAAGATGCTAGGCAGATAAGGTCAGAGTTCGTCACTGAAATGATGGATTCTGTAATATACCTGATAAAGTAATGGATCTATTAAGGTTGGCAGATAAACTTTTGAGAATCAAGTCTACTCACTAAATTTTGGTATGTCAAGGACCTTATTCTACTTTCTTGTAATCTGGATTAATGCATTATTATGTGTATCAGTTTACCACTGTACAATATTCTTGTCAATAAAGTACCAATGCCTTCCAAAAATATTTTTGGTCTGGGGCTCTGAAAAGATGTTGTGCTGCCAACTGATGTCACTGTGGGAACTGAGGATGCTAAATTATCTCTCCAGTTTTCCAAGTCAAACAATAAATGTTATTAACAGGGATAAAATCACTGTGTGGATTTGGCAGTTTCCAATTTTTCATGTTTTTTCTTTTCATTTGTGAGTACTCTGCCAAGACATAATCTGTTACTATGCATTTCATTGCTGATGCATTACTGGAGAATTGGAACATTTTTGAAAGAGCACTGAAAAACTTCAGTTCTTACATTGGTGAAAGGATGAGTGAGTGGAAAGCGGTCACTGAGTTGTTCACAAACTGTTTTGAACTGCTGCAGCTTCTTGTGGCTAATTGCTTTCCAGCTTCAGAAATCACATCCTGAAGCTGAGCTCTCAGCAGACAACAGAACCCCTGTCCAGATGGCATTGAAACAGCAGTGCTCAGTGCCCACTCCAGATTCCACTCCAGCATTTTGCCACAAAGCGTCTGGTTGTTTCTGTTGTTAAATTCTCACCTGTAAAAAAAACCAATAGGTACTTCGGGGCAGCTCCTGTACACAAATTTAGATTATTCAAGAGGCAACTGTTGTACTATCGCCTCTTAAATAGTAATGTCTGTCTGACTTCTATAGCATTGTTTTTATTGTCAAGGATGTCTCCAGTACATGTTTGTGTCACTGCTAATACAGAAAATGGTTGATATCACATATGCAAGACTTTCTATACATCGGTCTCTGGAAAGTTTTTGAGTTTATGTTTAAAGCATTCAAAAAATAAACTAACATCAACAGAATACAAGGGAGTCACAATTCCGATGTTATGTCAAAGACTTATATGTATTGGGTAGCAGAGTTTTCTTCCAAAGTAAGCCAGTACCGTTTTTTTTTTCAAGCTTATTGCCTTGTTAACTCACCATAAAACACACTTTACGAGGACAAAAGAAAAAAAAAAACAAGTCAATCTTGGTTTGTCATTCTATTGGTCCATCACCAGTTCTGGTTTAGGCAAAATGTACCTTTATGCACTGAGTATAAAATGAGAATGCCACTGTTGATGCCTGACCCATCCTCATGCTTCTTGTCTGCTTTACATCGACCGTGTCTCAGCTTGCCAAGTCTCCTGATTTCTAGATTCAAAGTCCTGATGGTTGCTGTAAATTACTTCGGCAAATATTGTCAAATTGGCCTCAGTTGGTCTTTAAAGCCTTGTTCAGTCCCATTCCGGTTGTATTTTTCTTTTTTTCTTTGTTTTTAACTCTAATTTACTCTAATTTTTTCATTAGGTATTCGCCAGTTTCACTGGTGATCTGACTATTGGCTTAAGCTGTAGTGACAGCCAAAGTATAGTATGAGCATTTGACACTGTAGTTGAACTCAAATCTTGTTTAAAACCTGCTTTCTCACTAGGTCTAGTAGAACTACTGCATCCCTATGGCTCAGCAGTGACAATATATAATTAATTATATATTATCCAGTATTTGTTTCTTTACCTCAACACATAACCAGTGCAAACATTTTCATAAGCAGCTCTGTAAAGACAACACCACCTCTTAATTACGTTATATGTGGTGTTTTTGCAGTTTCTTGTTATCTGTTGGTCCAACATACATACATCTGTAAAGCATCTATATTGCATGTATGTAATAAGCTTTAATTCGGCTGATAATATTGACCTGGCCTATTTGTTATGTCCAGCTCTACTACTTCATCTCTTGCTTAATCTCTCGGGCAGCCAAGGCAGCTGTCAGTTATGATATTAGGGCATGTTTTTGGTGGGTAAAGCAGATTCTGTGGTATTAAGACTTGGGGGTTGAATTCTGACAGGATGACGAAAGCATGATATGACACTTGGAGAACTGCAGGGCAGGTGTCCAAACACAAACACACACATCTATGTCCTCTTACACCCAGTCAGTGACAACTTTCCTGCATACTAGGATGTAGGAGTGGAGCCATTGCATCACAGAGCTGCCACAGCAGTGACAGCCCTGTTCTGCCCAGCATCTATCTCTGTCATAAGACGGAACATGGACAGTGAAAAGCTGTCTTAGCACATTTTTCCAAGGCAAGGATGGTGGTCAGAGGCCAGTGGATAATCCATGGCTGGCGGCATGTGCTCTTTAGCTATGATGGATGTTGAAGGTTTCTTAAAATAAATTTGTTAAACTGGATTCCTGTCTTGCTAGATGCCAGGAGTGGACAGGAGCAATTCTGATTCTGACTCAGTGGTTAGCGCATCTATTTGCTGTCTTGTGGATGTCAGGGATGTCTTTTTGATGAGCAGGATGAGTTGGTCACTCCATTTTTAAAATATGGAGCTTAGGGTGTGTTCAACTTCCAACTATGAAAGCAACTCATGTAGCTTCTCTGGGATAGCGTAGCCTATGCTTAGGCACTATGGTACATCCTCATGTATTTGGAGTGATGTTTGTTTTGTCAACTTGTTATTTATGATGACAGCTTGACATCCCAAGTTCCAAGGATGTATGTGTCTAGTTTCCTTTTCTGTGATATACATGTGTAGGATATTAAGGGCTCAACCAAGGCCTGGGAATGGTTCCAAAGTGGATGTGGTTTGGGCGTCATCTCGGTTGGTTAGGGTGTTTTGCCTTCATTGGTATGTGACTTCAAGTGCATCAGACCAGTATAATGTTTCAGCTGAGTTTATGGCTTTATCCTATGAATCATCAGGTGTGGATTGGTGATATATTTTAGGATATTATTTATAAATGAATATAACAAGAGTAAAGATTAGACAGTTATCACTAACAGAGTCTGTCTGCAGTTGGCTCAACACCATTCACAGTGTTAACAAAGGAGAGTGGTCTTCCTGAATCCACTATAATTCTGGCTAATGATGTTGTGTTTTTTTTTTTTGTTTTTTTTGTTTAGTATAAATCATGATCATTTGGATGAAAGGCAAAATTATACTATGCGCTTTTAAGCTTTAAACATAGTTAGAATGTACTGCGTGATCTTTTGGTTAAATATCAGCCAGTAGCAGTCAGCAAATGTAAGAGCATGCTTTTCTAAATAATAGGGGAGCAAACCCTCAAAAGACCACAGTTACACTTGAAGACCCTTTGAGGGGAGGACCAGGAGGACCCTGGAGCCAGTCACAGTGCATTAATTGAGGTTGATACAATTCCTTGGAATAGCTGACTGACAGCAGTTAATCAACTCAACCCCCAGTTCAGGAGTTTAATGCAACAGAAAGATGTTTGGGGTCATATGTTTTCTTGTAGATTAGGTTATAGTCACATTAGAGGTGAAGCTAAGAAGTGATTACAGTTCTTAACAACTCATTCGTTTTAGTGTTTTCGCAGCTGCTCACATTTTTGCCGCTAAGATTTTTTTTTAAATCCTTGATGATTTATAAAGATTTCTAAACACAGCATTCAGTGAAGCAACATGTGGCATCAGCAATGTTTGCCTCTTGCAGTGCCTCACTGGGTCATCATATTCTGTCAGAGACTATTTATTACTGTCTTTATTTTTCTGAGCGCTTGTGCTCATGTGCTCTCCACATTTTCTCACTCAAAAACTTCAAATCTGGTGATTATGTATTGTGTCTGCATGGGGCTTTCACACTTTGGGTGCCCAAGCTTTATGTACAAAATAAACTGAGCTTTTCAGAGAGCCATGAGCCTACTTTGATAAGTCAATAAAGCGACCAATGGCATGTTCAACACCACATTAAATGGATTTTGAATTTGTCCATCCACATATTCAGTATGTCCCTTGTAAACACATTATGGCTCTGTATGTGTGTGACCTCCTAAGGCACATACCTTGTAATTTCATTAGAAAACCATTTAATTGGGCCGCCGTTTAGCTCACTCAGTAGCGCGCGGCCCATATACGGAAGGCTCAGCCCTCCAAGCGGCGGCCGCGAGATCGATTCCGGCTCCGACCCTTTCCGCATGTCTACCCCCCTCTCTCTATCTCCCCGTTTCAACTCTTTCCTGTCCAATAAGGGTGAAAAAGCCCAAAAAATATCTTTAAAAAAAAAGGGGGGGAAAAAAAACATTTATTTAATTTAATATCCATCGTGTGTTTGTACTACAGTAACACTTGTCTCTGTAAATTCTTTCTGCCACAGATTCTTCTTATGGAAAAATAGTTACTATCAGTATCAGGCCATGGAGGCATTAAGCACCAAATATAGATTGTGTATTAAGATAATAAATTGTAAATCGAAAACTAGTGCTTTTAACATACTTAACATACTAGTTTGTACCATTTTGTGATTTTGTTTACATTAACTTTATTTCTCCCAGCTCAGCCTCAAACACAGCCTGTTCTTTTTTCTTTGCGAACTCTACTTTTTAGTCTTGTACAGGTTCCATCAGCTTTCCACTCATTTTTTTTCTTTTTCCCAGTGTGGTTTTAAAAACATCTGTCTAAAAGATCTGCCTGCCTCTGCCTGTGTGAAACATTAGGGAATTTCTTTTTTTGATAGCAGACATTATATACTCTTTGAATTTTTTTTAATCTTTCCAGAGGCAACAAAAGAACCTTTAAGTCTATGTAATTCATTTGTATGGTAATTCTGTTTGCAATTTGTTATGCAATTCTGATGACATTGGTAAATTAATACAATGCCAGATGTATTTCTCAGATACTCACAGCTGTAATGGTGCACTGTTTTGGACAATTTTTATTTGTTGTCTGTTAACTTGATCTGTACTGATACCATGTATAAGTTACTGCGTGAATATCCGCTCTCAGACAGGCTATTTATTTTTGCTCTCTCTGATTCAGTTCAGACTGAGATGCAAAAATAACAACTGACTATGCAGCTGGATTTGGTTGATAAGTCAATAAGTTTTTCTTCTTTAAAATAATGAAGTCTTTTGACTGGCTTAAGACAAAATAGAGAGAGGACTTTTTTTTTCTTCTACTTCTTTATGAGTACTAGACTTGCACAGTGTGGATTTCATTTAAGCCCGTGTAAAAGTTCGTACTGTAAGGAGCCCAGCTTTGGGTCTTTAACCCTGTATTTATGCTATCATGTGACTACAAAACTAAGCAGTGTAAAATGTTCCATCATAAGCAAGGCTTAACAGTTTGTGTCTATTAGGGGATTTTGTCGATGCTCTCAAATTACTTTTCTGATTTCATCATCTGTCCCGTGATCAGGGCTTTGACGTGTGGAGTGTGTGATTTCATAAATCACCTGTGTGGAATGGTATGTTTATCTGATTACATTTTTCACTTCACGGGATGCTTCCCTGATTCTGCTGGTGTTCCGGCTTTCATGCAACAATGTCCCTGTGTATATATGTACAGTATGAACGAAGCATTCTGCTCAGGTCAAGCTTAGAAAACTTGTTTAGAATCCTGAGAATGATGAAGATAAAGCTGTTTAATTTGACAAATATTTTCTGTAATTGCTTTGTTATTGTTTTGAGTTTGTTACAGGCCTCAAAAAATTGCTAAAAAATTTTGCCTCTCATTTGTTATCTTTTTTCTTTCTTTCTCATGTCTTTTTCTCTTGTCATCCCACTCCCTTTTTTTCTCCTTCAGTCTCAACATGTATAACCACCTGTAAGAAGGCTGCTCCTCCCCCAGTGCCGCCCCGAACAACCTCCAAACCCTACATCTCTGTGACAGTACAGAGCAGCACAGAGTCAGCCCAGGACAACTATCTGGACCAGCAGGACCGGAGGTCAGAGGTCAACAGCCAGTCAAGCCACGCGCACAGCAACTCCTCTGACAGCCTCGACAGCACACGGGCTAACAGTCTGGCCAGGGGTATTGCCCGCCCGCCGCACATCATCCCAACTCCCATCGCCACCCCGAGAGAGCCACTGGCCCCCACCACCTCCAATGCTTCCACTGAAACAAGTGACTCACTCATCCATGAATCCCTGAAATCAGGATTAAATCAAGGGAATCTAGCAGCAGAGGAGCCCTTAGTGGCACCAGTACCGAGACGGAAACTGTCCTCCATCGGCATACAGGTAAACCATGTCACTATTGCACTAATTTTGGGTAGTACAGTTGAACCAGTCTTTTACCACACATTAAGGCTCATGATTGCAATCAAGACAGAACCAGTGTTTTTTAGAGTGTATCTCCTTCCACCGGTTGAGCATGAATCCAGGAAAAAGTAATCCTTTGTGGTGCAAGGCCATGTCTTAGTGTGTCACCTCAAGCCCAAAAATGTGCTTGCAAGCTAAAGGTCTCATTAGAGTGAACATCCCTCTATCATTAGAGCTGGCTGTGTACTGTAATATGATGGTAACATGAAGGAATAGTGGTGTTCCCCGTGAACCATAACTTTCTCTTCCGTATTTGCAGATATAAAGGCCTTTTTCTCCATTTTCCAGACTCCAAACATTACCAGAATTCAGTCAGGATAACCAGTTATTATGACACTTTCACAAAAAAGTGAAATTTATTTCTGTATTTTTAAGTTTTCCTTGCAATTAAATTAAACCCTCAGTGAGGTTATTGATGAGGGGTTTTTAAAATGTTTCAAGCCAAGAGTTGCCTGACAGAGTTCATATAAAGTGTGCTTATATGAACTTTCTCATTGATTTTTTTTTTTTTTATTACTTCACTTTTTATTTGTTCTAAGGTTGACTGTATTCAGGAAGTGCCACGAGAGGAGACCCCACCATTGGCCAAATTTCAGTCAATTGGAGTGCAGGTGGAGGACGGGTGGCAGTAAGTCCTCTTCCTGTCCTTGTAACAACGTGAGGAATTTACATTATAGCCACACACTCCGCTCTGACTATTCTTTCCCTTTACAGGAGCTATGTAAATGTGAAAGCAGTATGAATGTTAGTTTTTTCTGTCTGTAAGCTATGTTGGATGTTGTTTTGTGAATGTTAAAGTAAGTTCCTAGCTTAAGCGTTCTCTGTTGACTGTGTATTTGAGACAGAATTCTAGGCTGTTGCTGTCTGCTTTGCATTCTGTGTCTGTGATGTTTTGAATACCAGGAAGTTATGGAACGCCTCATGCCTTCCTCTGTATTTTCTAAATTTTGCATGCTGCATTTAGTGTTTTGTATGTTGCTGCTGTTCTTCTGACTCCTGGCAGATGTTTTATCAAAACAGCCAGCTGAACAACTGTTTATTAATTTATTTGTGCTTTCAAATATCTTAAAGCTTTTTGGCACTGTGCCAGAAATATGGCACAAGGCAGGGGTCATTATTAGACTCAAAAATAGATGATCATACAACTTACGAATATTCTTTGAAATGTCACAGAACAAGATTATGACTGATTGATCACTTGGGGTAAAAATCTGTACATTACATAATTTCTTGCAGTCTGATCACTTTGTTTTCAGATGTAACAATATTGTAACCTTTAGGGATTATCTGTTTCATGAATTTACAGGACTTGATGCTCAGACAGATATTTGATTGTCTCTCAATACTGCAACTTTAGTCCAACATCAGTTCATTATGTGTACCAAATAAAAACACAAAGTTTAATAGGTTAACTTACAAAATAATCAGCAAAAACAGTAAAGTGAAAAAAAACACAGTAAAACTTTCAGCTTTCAAGTTCGAGGTCAGGTCACTGACAGATGGTATTGATCTATTTTTTGAGCTTGAACTATGACTGGCCCTCATTGCAAAAGCAGTCAAGACTAAAAAAGCACACACATGTTGCCATAAAATTACACGTAATCCATTCAGCTCCTCTATATTCTGAGGCTAGGGACTGATGTTGCAAGTTGTGCTGGTCCTTGGACATGATGTCAAACAGTTTAGAGGGGAGTTAGCGTTCAGAAGGATTTTAGCAGTCTCTCTTAGACTGCAAGTTTAGTTATGAAAGTTCCTGTCTTGCTTGTCATCTGTTAAACCTTATTTATGATATTGTTATGATAACAGAAACACATTGTTAAGTAAAATATTTGAATGTTGTTTTTATTCATAACCCGTGCCATTTGCCATGTGTTATATCACTGTATATGTTAATATGGTATAGCCAAAAACAAGTAAGATACATCAGGTCTGCATATGTTCTCTCGCATTTCAGGTACAGAAATTCTCCTTGCTATGAGACCTGCATTGTTACATTTTTGTTCATGTTATATATATATATATATTTGTGATTTCTGACCATCCCAACATTTTTTGACAAATGTTTGTTTTGGTATCAAAAAAGTGGCTGATCTTGTGCTGTTCCAGTCTTTTGATGATCTTGTCTTCCTCAAATATTGCATTAGATTCTTCAGCACCAGTAATATATCATTATCTAATTAAATCACCACTTTTAAGCATTTCCTGTGTGATAACAGGAAATGGAAATATTGTTGAGTCAGGCAACATTTATGTCTAGCCTGTTCAGCCATTTGCTGTATGAAAACAAGACGTTAGACTTCCAGCGATAAGAGATCTGTCAATGCCAGTCTGAGTGCTCTATTATCATGCATACAAAGCCCAGTCTCTGATCGATTCTGTTTATTCATATTCACATTGTCCAGCAAAATGACTCAAGTGTTGAAGCTAAGTATGTGTTCCAGTAATGGAGAAATCATTCTTAGATAATGCATTGTTTTCTTTGTCCACTGCTGAGCATATGACAGTGGAGAGAGAAAACAAAGATGGCAGAAAATAGAATTCTTGTTCTATTTGAAAGGCCCATCTTTAACAGTGAGTTTCATCCTGTTTGTTTCAGGCTCAGTTCCTCCAGTAATATGGCCTCAAAACAAGAAACAGACTCAGACAAACAGGACGTCCCTTTCATCTCCCATATCAATAATGTCAAACACTCCGAGAAAAAGATCATGGTCAATAGTGCCAGCCAATCCATGAGCTCCCCTCCTGGACAGGACTCTTTAGACAATGGTGACACCACTGGTGACATCTCGTCACCTCCACCACCCAGGCAGATCCTCAACCGCTCCACTACACGAAGTAGCTCTTCCTCCTTCTCAGAAAGTCTGGATCCAGCGCTTGACCCCTCATCTTTACCACCTCCAGACCCTTGGCTGGAGAGTGGGAATGGGAGTAATAGCAGTGTTCCCCAGAATGGAGGAGGGGGAACGCTGTGTCGGAGAGATGGCCACTGGTTCCTGAAGCTGCTTCAGGCTGAGACGGGACGCATGGAGGGCTGGTGCCAGCAGATGGAACAGGAGACCAAAGACAACCAGCTCTCAGAGGAGGGTAAGGCTGTCAGGGTACTCCCTACAACCCAGGGAAGGTGGTATTGTAGGATGGTGAAAAGTTTCGACAGGTTTTTCTGGGCAACTTGCACACTAGGGTGATCATTGCACAATGTAGTTATTCCTGTTCCCTTATTATAGTTCTCAAAAATAATTAGAAATATATAAAGATTTGTTTCATTAGCTGGTGGAGATACAGTAAATGGTACAAGGTGTGATTCCTCTTTATTTCAATGATCATATTTGATTATGTTTTGAAGGCTTTTTTAAAGGTTAGCATAATACATGTCCATCGTCTAAATGTAAAGTTGTGTGGCTTAGAAAGACCATAACAAAGCTAAATGTACATTCAAAGCATCTCAGAAGTCAAAAGATCCACAGGCCCTCAGAATGAACCCTGCGTCTTGAGCCTCTTCCAGACGTCCTTTGGTGTCTGACAGCGAACCCTATGAGAGAGCTCAGTTATTGGATTCTGCATCAGGCCCTACAATCACTCGATCAGACATACACAGCATGGAGGAGATGAGGCGGTAATACCTGGGGTTACCACACACGAGCAGGCCTGTAATCCCCAGAATTACACAAATCTACTCTGGAACTGATTAAACCTTCAGATTAGATTAGTAGTTCAACATCAGCAGTGAGCACACACATAAATACACACTATGCACACACACACAAAAAAAACAAACAACCCACAAGGAGGCTTGGAATGCTCAGTTCGTATCAGAAGTGCTGAATCAATGTATGAACAAGGCTCTGGGAGGTTGTGAGTCCACATGTTGTATGTAGTCACACTGCCATAACTGTGGAATCCAGTGATCAGATGGGAGTCCCAATTTTGTCAGGGCAGATGTTTGCCCTAGATTTTACACAGCAACAGACTAACACAGCGATCACTGACTAACAGAAGGCTGGAGTATCTATATAAGCTTATATTCCTTTAAAGAGGATAACATTGTCCAATACACTGTAATCCTCTTCATACCACCCTGTGGAGTTGGTTGGTCAAGGCACACCTAAATGTTTGGACAACTGCATTAAGCTCTTAGCAGCATCAACCAGAAGTCTGCATGCAAGCAAGAGAACATTTGGTGTTGAAGGATTTGCTGCCATAGGCAGGTCTTGATGTGTACCTCATGTTTTCTAACTACAGCAGACAAGCAGGTATTTGTGCGACAACCACAGCTTAAATGTTTATGCCACTGAAAAAATAAGAAAGATATGACAAAACAAATGTGTTGTTATTTCTTGTCTTTTCAGTGCTTGGGAAGATTCGCAGTGCAGTAGGAAGTGCCCAGCTCCTAATATCCCAGAAGTTCCAGCAGTTTCGCGGACTGTGTGAACAAAACTTGGTGTGTATAAAGCCTTTTTGGGAAGCCTCTGCCATACAGGTTTGCACAGGCACGAAACTAACGTTCAAATCT
>JAQNCA010000014.1:18267083-18283889 GCA_029783725.1 Acanthurus tractus
ACTTGGTGTGTATAAAGCCTTTTTGGGAAGCCTCTGCCATACAGGTTTGCACAGGCACGAAACTAACGTTCAAATCTCGAGTTGGGATCCACCTTTTTCATTCTGGACTGAACCAAGAACATTGTTATATTTTGGTCATTCTGTCTTCTGTGAGATAGAATTTGGTCGATGCACGTGAAGGCTCTCACACAGGAGAACAGCCATTATACTAAGTATTTTAGGCCCATGCAAAATAATGCGGGGTGGCCCACATGCACAAAATACAAGGAGCTTATAATAAGCCAATAAGCCATTCCTCTTGTGTGACGTGTTTCTGGCATTATACACATTGTTGCCAAATACCAGCACATGACGCTATAACACAGTAGCATCTTGAATTAGTAAACCATCTGTTTTGCCTGTTGTCTTATGTGAAGCCCAACTTCCCAAATATTGGCTGAATGAACATGGCTGATAAATTGCCAACTTAACTGAACAAAGAAATCCCGAACAGTACAGGCAAAACATTCAACATAAGTTACCCAGAAAGAGACATAGATTTTTCTAACTGGAATATATTTAAAGGTAGCCAAGCCAAGCTCAAAGCTATCTGCAACAAAATGATCATATCCAGACATGAGATAATCATTAAGAGGTAGCTACAAACACTACAGGCACACATTACAAGAGGATTCATAAAACAAAACACATCTACTGTCTAAATTTGGGCCACATTTAAATGCTTTCATTATTAGTCAGCTTTAGTAAATGATTCATATGCGTTGATATCACTGCATCACATACTCATACTGTCTCCTGGACGACAAGGCCTTCTTGTCTTTAACAGTGTTCAACTTCCTATACTGCTTTTGCAGTGGATAAAATCCCATGTCAATGTTTATTTACTTGCCTTTGTTGAAGCAGTTATAGCATTCTTAGTATATGTCTTGTTTCTGAAAAGGATAAAACCCAGTTATGATTGCTTTTTTGGACTTGAGTTCATCTTGACAAAAGAATTGAGATGTGAGTTGGCTCCCTCTAGTGATTAAAGTGGGAATTGCAGCACTGGATAGCAAGCAGAACAATAGTATAATACAGGAATAAGCTTTGGGAGTAAGCCAGGAAATGTCTTTTTGTTAGGTATCCAGATAGTCAGGGACACTGACTATGAACCACAACATCCTTTGTTTTGAGTCGGGCCTGAGGATTTTTGTGGCATGTCATTCCTTATCTCTTTCTAATAGTATCTTTTGTCTCCTCTGTCAACGGCCTAAATGCCCCAAAAATAGTAACATTGAACAAAACAACCATTTCTCCAATCTCATGTGACGCAAAGCCAAAAAAGCAAGACAATACAAACAAGCAATATATAAGCACAACTAAAGCACACAAGTTATAAGAGCAAAGCACACTATCTGATGTGACCACAGTTTATTTAAAAAATGATGGAAGCAATTTTCACTCGAAATATACAAACTCTTTAGCTAAGCAACCTGAGGTAACTGCAGGGAGCCAGATTTTGTCTTCTCTCTCTGTGGTGATGCCAACCTCTTCATCAAACCTCAGTTGCTACAGCAATATGGACATGAAGATACGGAAAATTATTTTCAAACCAGAAGCACCAAAAACTGAGACAACTGGGAGAGACACATAAATATCCAACCCATCGCCCTTTTAAATAGTATTAGTAAAAAACAGTTTTTACATGTTTAATCTTTTCAAATAAAATTAAGTGAAATTATATACAAGTGGTACTATTTTTTCACATACATTTCCATTATGTAGCTGCCCTGTTGGCAGCTGAAGACCACAGGCGCACTGTTCCTTCAGGGCCGTGATTCTATATTAGATGCTTCTATATGAGAGCTGATTCATCGGAAACCATAGCCCCTTTGCTAAGCCTTAAGTGTCTACACCAAAACATGGCTTATGTCCCCTCTCCTCATCATTTATAGGTTGTTCATTCATTTTTCATCCCCCTTCTCCCTCTCTTGGTCAGAATGTGAATGCCAATCCACGGCCCACACCCCAAGACCTAGCTGGTTTCTGGGACCTGCTGCAGCTCTCAATCGAGGACATCAGCCTCAAGTTCGACGAGCTCTACCATCTCAAGTCCAATGACTGGCAGGCCGTGCCGTCTGCGGCTGCCCAGTCGCCCCCTGAGCGGAAGGTACTTCCCACCCCTGCTGCCCAGTGCCCTGGCTGGGGTAGGAAAGCCGCCGAAACCGGCCTCTCTCCTCCCACCACCACCGCCATTTTTCCCACTCTTTTTTACCTCCCTTTTTGACTTTCTCCGTCCCCTGTGTGGGATGGACTCTAACAGGGCCTCCCTGTCCAGCACAAAGGGACAAGAGAGATCCCTTTAGGCATGCATGGAAAACTTCATCTCAAAGAGGGCTGTTGTTGGTGTGTTTTTGAATGTAAAGCCCTGCTTTGAGCATGCATGTGTCACTTACTTATGTGTGTGTTGCAGTGGAGCATGGCTAAGATGCACTGGCTCATGTGACTGAATGCAGTCTTGCTTTTGCTCCTTCTCTGTTTCAGTGTTTTTGCTTATCTTTGTGTGTCTTTGTCATCGTTTCTCTCTCTTTGGTCTGTGTTTTGTCTTTTTATGTTTGTGTGTGTGTATTTATGGATCTTTTATCTGCTGTAGCCAAGGTGATCTTGCTTTATGTTGCATTGCAATGCAAATGCATTGACTGTGCGTCTTTGATTCTTCTATTGTGCTTTATTTTTGATCCAACAATCCCATCAATTCATGTTACCATTTCACGTCTGTGAAAATTGTCATATAAATGACTTTTTATCTCAATGTTTGCCTATTTTTACCAGCTGTCTGTCTGTGTTTGTTTATCACCTTAACCCACTAAATGTTATTTCAAGCTTTAACAAATGCAAACAACATTAGCATAATGTCTCTGTCAAAGTCCTGTCTGCTAAATCTGCCCAAATAAACAAAGCATCTTGAAAACAGTTTACACATTATATTCGCTCACTACCTTGTATCTGTTTTTTCCCCTGCTCTTGCGCGCTTCTCTCTCCCTCTCTCCTCTTCTTGTCTGTCATCTCTCATCACTCCCAATGCTTCAGGACGAGGAGAAGGCAACCCCTCCAGCAACAAAGAAGCCTGGTAAGGGACGACCATTGCTGGGCCGCGAGAAGAGTGCTGACTCCTCATCCACCTCTTCTTCGGCCTCGGCAGAGAAGCAGAGACAAGAGGCTCGTAAGCGTCTGCTGGCTGCTAAAAAGGCTGCCTCATTTCGCCAGAACTCCGCCACAGAGAGCGCAGACAGCATTGAAATCTATGTCCCCGAGGCACAGACTCGCCTCTGAGAGAGACAGTTGAGAAGGAAGGATGTAGGGTCCAATCAAAAGACAGATAAGTGTCGCTAAAAGACCCGGAAGAAGAAGATGAAAACTTTTACGATGCAAATGAGCTACTCTGAGTAAACAGGGATGAGTGTGGGGGGAGGAGAGATCACATTCCTAGAGATTGGGGTGGGGGTGAATTTGGGCATTTTTTTGACACATACAGTTATAGGCTGGTCCTGGTGGCATCAAATACTTATTTAAAAAAAAAAACAACATGAAAAAATTGAACTTTTGTGAACTTGATAGACTATGAAGCAGGAGACTCCTCATTTGAGGCTGCCATTGAAAACCTCAGCTGATGAACTTCTTCATTTCTTGTTACTTCTCTTGATATCCTAAAATTGTTAACAAAGGTATTGTTATTATGGCGATTATATCCTAAAGAATCTATATGAAGACTGTTTTAAACGTTCCACTCTCTTGGCTCTATCAAGATCAATTTAGTGGACAGACAGCATACGTTAATGCTCCTCTGTCTCGCATCGTCCTCCTCTCTTCCCAGATCATTGGCCATCTTGTAGCTTTGCACAACACCACCCTGTGGCTGTCACAGTCACATACACAGCCCAAACACTGTATCCACTGCACATAAACACACTGCAAACTCACACCTATGTATGTCTTCCTTGTATTAATTTGTTTACTTAATTCATAGTTTTGTTTTGTATAAAAAATCATTTAGATCTGGGTATTACGAATATTTTTGGTATGATGAACTGGAAAGTCAGATTTAAAGGGGTATTTGTATACTGTAGTTCCTAGCGATTAACTCTTGTGTGTATCCTTCAAAATGTTGATGTGTCAAACATTTTTAACACTGGTGAGAATCTGTAAAGTTTAGTTTCCTAATGGTTTCGAATGAAAGCACATCCAGATATTGATGATGACCAAGCATGTGGATCTCTACTTTAGTCAGAATGTCAGTGGCCACAATATTACTGAATATTATTTTTCTTAGTGAGGAAAGAACCTTTAACATCCTTTTAGTCTGTTTTTGCTTCACTTTATCCATTAACTTTCTTTTTCATATTTGTAATGTTACTGCAGATACATGAATATGTCAATTGGGATTTTTGTTCCATCTGTCTGTTTTAAGCTTCTTAAAGTGCTTTTATTAACCACACTTAACATTTTGAAGTCAAACGTCTCAATGAAACTAGGGCTTTTATCGAAGAAATGCAGCAGTCTGAGTATGCAGGATAATAGTGTGTTGTTGTCTGGGGAAACACACATTCGTACATGTGTCTGGCTGTTATTTTTTATACTTTGTTTCGAAAAGTATTTTGAGTTATTTTGCCTCCCATCACTCAACAGAATTAAGCCCTTCGTATTTGTTGCCGTCATTGTTTCCCTTCATTAAATATCATCCAAAGTACCTGCACTTTTTTTATTAAAAGAAAATATATTTAATTAAAGCATTACATATATTAGTCATTGTGTTTTCATCATTTATTAAATGCTGCTTGCCTTTTTTTTTTCTCTTGTGGAAGACTACATAAGCCAAAGATGAATTCACTGTTTCAAATTCATCTCATGTATTTAAATGTCAGCAGTAGGGAGCTTAACAGTCACTGTGCTTACTATGAAAATAGATGGAATGGACTGAAGCCACAGTACCGTTTGTATTTCCCGTTTAACGTTTTGATATGCACATGCCCAAAAGCTTCACTGGAACAGCCCATCACTGCAACAATACCGGGTGCAGTGCTCAGGACCCTCCCCTCCTCAGCCCAGAAACACACAACTTCAAAAGCTTCAATTCTGACCTCTAGAGGGCAACACTGGTTAATCTCCAATCCTTAAGATACAGTACAGTGTGGTATACTGTAAAGGCGTTGACACTAGAAGGCCACATTTAGCCCAAACCTGTTTTGAATCAAGAATGCATTACACATATATTATACAATGCTTTATCTCATCTGAAGCCAGTTCCAAAAATACAACAAGTTCTGAAAGGGGATCTCTTGGTTTATGTGTTATTCATGCAGACACACTTGAGGAATCTCTCTCAAGATGCACATATCCAGCCAACCCTGACATGCTTTACATCAGCTACAGTTGTCTGCCTGTCTTCCACTCACATTTGGTTTCTTGTTAAGCAAACAAAACCTAACTTCCCTGTCCTAATTAGTTATGTTAAACTATTGCAACGTCACCTCTTTGCTTTGGCTGCTGCAATGCCCCTCTCTCACCCACTGTGACCAAAATAAAGCTGCCTGGGGGTTTGAATTGGAAAAGCCTGATGACCACCGTTCCTTCTTTTCTATCTTGGCAAGATCTCTTGATGGCTGCCTTTTGTTTGCCTGCTGTGGATGACTCTCAGCAAGGAAAATGGCTCAGGGGTGTCAATAGCCTGTTCCCCGGTTGCTGTCAAGCCCCCCCCCACCCCTTCCATTTGACTGGGGTGGATAGCATTGTTAGCACCTGAAGGCCTTTTGTGTGGCTCCAATTCAGTCGTTAGCTTGATTTGATTTCTGACTGCCAGGAAGAAACTGTGTGTCTGACAAGTTGTTCTCCCCAGAAACAAGCTATGTGGTGTCAATGTGCAATAGGTGTCTCTCATATTCCGACTTATTCAAAAGGCGTATTGTTATTTCACCCCTTTTTTATGACCTCTGAGTCGTGGATAATATACAGTCTCCTGGAATTCAAGAAAATTCTTGCATGTATAGAGCTTGTGTTGGCTTGCTTGAAAGTTAATATGCAAGAACTAGATTCAAAACTCTTTCTCATACGCAACCACTGCCAGAAGATTTGCGAAACATTTATCACAACTTCAGAACACGTTTTTCATATATTTTCATATGCCACATTTTCAGACCCAAAAGCTGTCACCCTTCCTCTCACAAAAACATGGGGTACCAACTGTGGTGCGCATCAAAAACATAAACTGAGGGAAGGGGAGCAGGAACTTAGAGAAAGTTGTTCTGTTATCTAACAATCAGAAGCTGAATGGCAATGCTTTTTCAGCTCTCCCAAAACTTAAATGTGTAAAATACCAAGAGATGGCAGTGACACAACACAGAACTCATCTCATACATTTAAACAAGGCTTCGCTCCAATACACACAGATATCACAGGGACACACCTGGGTCTGTTTCCTGGGTAGGGTTATCCATGATCCAAACAGCTGCACTGTGGGGGGGTTGCTGTAAGGCCATTGATTTGAGGGTGATAATGGTCCCAGTATAGGTTTGATGGATTTTGTCTTTGAGGTCAAAGCAGCATTTGCTGTGTTGGTAAAGCTTTATTTTGAGAAGTCAACTGGTTTTTCAACACTTGTATTGACCGGCTCTCTTAAATATGCCTCATTAAAACCCAGTGAACAGCAGTGAAGTAAAGGTGGTGAGATGTGTTGTCATCTATACATGAAAAAGATGTTGTGCAAGATCATGTATAATGTGACCAGAGCAAAAATGTACCATATCTTTGGTGAAACCAGTGTATTTTAGTTTTTCACGGAATCCTCAAAAAATGGGTTTGACTTCATTTCGCATCAAATTAAGTTAAGCTACCCTTTAAGATTCATGTATGTATTTTCAGGATGGAGAAAAATGTTTTAATCAGTAGACTCAACAAGAGACAGTAATAGAAACACAGTTTTGTTCCACTAAGAGAATTTACCATAGTGGGCATACCAGTGATTCAACTCCCATACAGTAGTCCAAAGGCCTGCTTGCAAAAAAAAAAACAAAAAAGAAAAACAGGGTCATTAGCGTCTCTGCATTGTTCCATTCGGTCAGGCATAAAACTGGGAAGGGGTGAGGGGCAGGACCTCTGTTCTTACCACAAGAGATATGATGTAGCAAAAAGTGTCTGTAAAAATACTAGAGCAAATATTTTATAAAGCAAGCACATATTTAAAAAATAGGATTTGTTCAGTATAATACTCTGTAGACTGTGTGTGTGTCAGGGTTAATTGGGGTTTATATAAATAGAAAACTTTTGAGGCAAGGTTGTGAGTGAGTGGGTGTGTTGTTCATAAAATGAGATTTTTCTTGATTCTTGTCATTAAACTCTGGTTACATTTAAATAAAATGTGCAATACTGAGTAAAGGGATTCTTTAGTATTAAGATGAAAGTAATAACCTTGCATTTCTCCTCCCTGTGCTTCTAAAAGTCGTTTTCTGTAAATAAGAACAAACCCAGACTGAAAACCTTCATCTTTCAAAGTGCTGTAGATCTATTTATACTATTTCAAAGTTGTTCAAATGTATAATGAAGAAAAGTAACATTCAATAAAATGCACCCAATACTTTCTCAGAAGATTCATAATGGTTTTATTTGCCTACTGTTTTCTAGCTGATTCTTACACGAAAAATGATTTGTGTTGTGACTGTCATTTTTCCTTTGAAGACTTATTTATTTAAGTTAATAAGCTATTTTAAGTCCGTTTCAGTCATCCCTTTTCTCGCAGAAATCATTTATTTTTTTTACAGCAACAATTGGTAAAATAAAACTAAAAACGCTTAAGGTATTCATTCAAATAATCCAAACAGGCAGATTGCAGTTTTGTCTGGCATTATTTTGCAGTAACTTCATTTTCTAAGCATGAACTCCCTTCGCTCATTCGGCTGTAAGACTCAATGCATCCCAGAACATCTGTAACACCTATCAAACCCACGAGTCAGGATTCAAACAAACTGTAACATTAATATCGTAGTACCACGTTATTTATAGTTCTTGTTATTGTGAGTCGAAATAACTTGGTAGATTTTACTGTGAACGGGAGAAACGCGGTCGACGCTTGCGACGTTTATGATTTATGTAACAAGAACATTTTGATCAGCGTTACGTAAAGCCTGCCCACATTGTGTGGCTGTCTTTCGCGCGAAGGGATAAAAAATATCCGACCGCAGTGGCGTGAAAAAACACAGTTACTTTGATGCTATATTTATACTGGCTTGTGTTGATGTAACCGTGCGGTTTCAATCGTGTAGAGAACATTGTTTCAATGACTGCGATATATTTTGAATGAAATAGTTCTCCCGTCAGTCACAATGACACGGAGCTTGTCTGCCTTCTCGCGAAGCACCGGGATTGGCTAATGACCGCGCAGGAGGCGTAAGGGAGGTCCATGATTGGCCGACAGTCCTTAATGAGGCGGGATCATTCCAGCCTGCGACTGTCAAGATTGGCAAAGAGCTGGCGCTGCTGCGTGCAGGTAAAAAGGATCAAGCGACACAAAACAGAAAACATTTATGGTGGCAGAAAGCAAAGAGTGCAATGGAAACTGAGTGCCGGTGAAACCTTTTCGTGCGGCGGGACCCTTCAAGCGAAATATTCAAGTCGGTTAAAAAAGCGCAACACCTTCTGCTTCTTGGAAGAAAGTGCCGTTGTGTCAACCATCGTTTGGCTCCCGGGCACGCTTTGTACAGCAAGCAACTTGGACAGCTGCGTGTTTTCAAGCGAGCCATCAACAAAGAATGAAAGCATTCAAACGAGGTGAGTCGTGTTTTTCTCTTTGCCAGACACGTTTATCACCCACAAAGTGTCCGTCGGCGAGCCTGCTGTGTCTTTACTGTTGGTTTTGCCTGGTATGCGGGCTTTTTGTTGTGAGCAAATGCAGCGTGTGTTTGTGTTTAAATTTGGAGGGACAGCTAGCCAGCTAGTTATCTCTGGAGGCAGGCATGGTGTCCATCTGGCGGAGTGACATGCGGGAGGCTGTGCGTTCCTGCCTGCCTCCTTTGTGCGCTCCAGATGGCTAATTTACCGAGTAGGTCGTCGGTTTGCCTCGTTTAAATGTCACATATTGTATCAATTTTGGTGATCTGTTTGCGCACATTGTGCCACTTTGTGTGTGGCGTTATCACATGGACAAAGCGAGCTGATGTTTGATGTGAAACGTTTGAGGACTAACGGTCAGATTCAAATCCTTACCTCGGTGTGAGTGTGTTGTGAAGTTTAGTTCACTGCTGAGCCCCCAAACTTTGCTCTGAGGACCATTTTTGCCTCATTTTTAGAAAACATACATGATACTTGAACCAGTTTCCCAGAGCACATATCCACTCACTTGTTTGTAGGTAAAGATAACAAAACAAACAAACAAAAAAAAGTTGGTCGGTTTGACTGCCTGTGAGGTGTTTCATGTGGCGTTGTTGATGTCACATTATGTACCAAGCTAACATCTGTCTAAAACCTGACTGGACTGGTCTTTAAAACAAGCCCAACACACATTTGATGACAAATCATTTAACGCGAATCCACTGATTCAGTCTTTAGACATGAGGAAATGTTACTTTGCTGTGGGTCACATCATTCACTCACAGACAATGTTTTTAGAGGTGAGGCTAACCTAAGATGTCTGTCATGATTAAGACCTTCAGTTAGACAAAACATATTCAAAAAATAAGTTGTTGAAATTTCATTCTCTTCTTTGAGGAGTTTTACCACAGAGCAGGTTGGTATAATTGAAAACCGTGTAGTGATAATAAACGGGATATTTCTGTGATTTCAAAATTACTTTGTAAAAAATCAAAGTGTTGTACTCTCCATTGTACAGGCTTATGTGACTGTATTGCGCCTGATAAGTCTATTGACAAGCTTATGTTCCAAGATATTTTTTACTGCGTTTGTAAAGAATAATTTGTTGAGACTAAATAATTACTCGACTGTGTTACAATTTGAAACAAATGTCATGAGGTTCCACTATTACTTTGCAATCAGTGATGCATGGTCCTGCTGGGACATACAGATGTAGGTGTTTTTGTCTCATTTACAGGAACCGGGGCAAATACGTTGACTTTGAATTTGCATTTTTGTGATTTTAGTTTTCCCTCCACTTTTCTAACTTTGTTCAGGACTTCCCTCGTTGTCGAGGAATGCAGAATTCAAAAGATTTGTCAACTGCTCCAGCAGTCTTGAGCTTAAGTTGCATGAGGTGAAAACGGCCTCCTTTGCATGGTCAATAGGTTCCTGGGCCACTAGCTACTGTGATGTTGATATGCACACAATCTTCTTTGTGAAGACAGGCGCTGCCCCGGGGGTCAGGTTTCACCCAAGCCCCAGAGAAAGACATTTACTGCATTCTGTGGCCCACCCCTGGGATCAGGCATGCTCCATTTTGAGGGGCAAGTCCCTCCAGTGGCCAACCATAGGCTGACAAAATCACCACAACAAAGTTCAAATCACACAGTGAGGGACCAAATGTGCGTGTGAAGTTTTTGGGAAACTTAGGGTAAAATAACTGTTGTAAGTGCATTTGCTAACTTTTAAGTGCAAAATCAGTGCAAACTATCTCTTGACTTTGGGGTGAACAGGTTCTGTTTAAAGGGCTCCTACATCTGGAAAAAAAGAAGCAAATGTTTATAATGTTTTTACATGAGTGGATCAATCTGGCCCTGTACGAACAAGCCAGAGCAAGCATTTAGTCATCCATAGGAGAGATACAGATATCTTTTCAGGTCCTTGAATGGTTAAATAAGGACACAAATGCTAATTTGATGTAAAATGTTTGAAAAAAACCTAGTTTAGATGAGAAAAGAGAAGTGACACTTTGCCTCCCCTTCCTCAGTTCTAGAAGACGAGCTTCGCCCAGAGCAGGAGCACTCCTCGGCCGTGTCGGACAGTGATGACGGCTCCCCGCTCGACCTGTCAGGAAGAGGGCTCTATGGGAAGCGCCGTCGCCGCGGCAACCTGCCCAAGGAGGCGGTTCAGATCCTTCGGAGCTGGCTGTATGAGCACCGCTTCAACGCCTACCCATCAGAGCAGGAGAAGCTCAGTCTGTCAGGCCAGACCAACCTCTCTGTGCTACAGGTGAGATGCAGAGTCACCTTTGTTTGTTTTTCTAGAAGCTGTGCAATTGGCAGAGGAAATGGCACTTGTGGTACAAACTGTTCCTGCATACTGGTGGTGGAGATTCATCCTGTTAGTGACTAACAATTTCATTTGTCATCACTGTCCTTTCAAGCTTTTTATGTTTAGTTCTACGTTTAAACACAAACTATTCTATGAATCACTTAATTTAATGCTTTGTTGTGGGTTTTTATTTTGACATATTTTGTAAAAGAAGCAGTACCTTAAATTTAATTAAGGTTGCTTTGATGCTGATGATTACTTTTGCATCATATGTTTGTGACACCTGTACACCCGTGGGAATAAATAATTTATGTATAAATCTTAGGCCTAAATGCACAGATCTTTAATAACTGCAAAGTGTGATCTTACACACCAGACAGGTGCTAAATCTACACTAATAATACCTTTTACATGTTACTTACTCCCGTGTTATTGGTTTAACACTTGCCACCAGCTGAAGAAGAGAAAGCAAAACGACAATCAGATGTTATTGTCACAGTGTAGGCTGCTGCTGAGAGCAACACTTTCCCAGACTATCCTTTTTCACTTCGTTTAATTAGTACTAGATGTTTCCTCTTTCGCTCTCAACACAGGCACACGCAAACAGACAGGCTGCGTTAGAGAGAACATTACAGATCAGCATGAGGCGGCAGCAGCGTTTCTTGTTATGTTGTCAGTTCACTGGAATGCCTTTGGCTGGCTTCTCTGTGGCTCAGCATATTTGAGTTCAGACCTTCATTATTGCCAGCTGTCTGAGGGCTCTCATCTCTGTCTAAGTCTGTCTTCCTTGTGTTACAGGCCACTAGGGGGGAGTAAGTAAGGCCTGATGTGCAGATGTTGATAAAGGGAAATGTGTAGGTGGATAATAAAATCACAGGCCAGAGATTATATTTGTTAGATCCTAAATGTTATCCAGGGGTGGAGTAATGATCAGGCCCATTAAGAGTGTCTCAAACTGTTAGTTAAAAAAAAAATTGAAACAGAAGCTTTTGAAGAGGGAAGAGGGAAGAGGGATTTCCTTCTTTTTTTGAAGAAAAAAACATCAATCTAAGTAATCTGTATCAGTTTGTTCATGCCAGACACTCCCCCTCTTTTCCCAGATATGTAACTGGTTCATAAATGCACGTCGCCGCCTCCTCCCTGACCTGCTTCGCAAGGACGGCAAAGATCCAACTAAGTTCACCATCTCTCGCAAGGTTGGGGGTAAAACTGAAGGCCACTCGTCTAATGGAGCTGGAGCCAGCTCTCCGGAAAGCAACCCATCCCAACAACGCCCGTCTGTCATCCGCTCTGCCCCAACGCTGGACCTCAGTCTTCTTGGGAACACGGCGACAGCTATTCTGACAGGAGCAGGCTTCCCTGGCAAGGAGGGATCGGTCCAGGCGCTGCTGAAGCTGGATACACAGAGTCTGCTGAGAGAGGCAGAAGAACAGGGCGCCTGTCTCAGCAGCACAACAATGGCAGCTAGCCCCACCAGTGGCCTCTTCAACACGCCTCCCCCAACTCCTCCTGAGCTGTTCCCCACCCAGGACTTCAGTGACTTGAGGCTTCTAGTAGATGCAGCTCTGCAGAGGGCAGCAGAGCAGGAGAACCTGAAGAGGCTCCAGGAGAGCCAAAACAGATCTACAGAGGCTGAAAAGCCTGAACTAGTGGAGGCACAGTGCAGTGCTTACAGCAGCAACATGGGACCCACACCACCACCAGAGGACAGCCAGCAAGTGATGGATCCTTCCAGGGTGCAGAGTCTGATGGAGAAGGCTATGGCTGTTCCAATAGCAGCTGTAACATCAGCAAAGACTCCAATACCTCTGTCCCTAGCAGCCTCTGTCCCAGTCCAAGCTCCTGTTTTGGTCTCAGCCCCAAGGCTCTCTCCCCTCCCAGTGAATAAAGTGATCTGGAGCCCCTTGGAGAAGGACACTGCCAGAGCTTCCAGCCCTAACCAGCCTAAGCTCATCCCAGCCCATCTGCCAACTTTAGTGCCAGTGTCTGCCTCAGTTTTAATCCAGCCAAATTCTCAGAAACCAGCTGCTTCTCCACTCATAACCACAACTTCATCACCACCTCCAGCCTCAAATTTGGTTCCATCTCCAGTGCCCACTGCATGTCCTACGAGCGCATCCCTGCCAGCTCCAAGCCCAGTCTCAGTGCCATCACCAGCCATTCATCCAGCCACAAGTGCCACCTCTGTTACTGCTCCAAGCCAGGCTTCATCCAGCAGTGTGACACTTGTTCCAGCTGCACCTTCTCCAGCCATCACCTCTTACACGGCCCCCAGAGGAGTCCCACTTTACCTGCCATTCCACAAAGCCCCCATGATTCCTGTCACAGTTCCATGTCCATCACCTCTTTCAACTGCAGCGTCGTCTCCAGCCCCTGTCAACCCCCCAGCCTTATCCTCTGAACAAGCCCCAGCTCCTCCTGCTGCTTCAGCCTCAACAACCTCCTCCTCACCAACAATTACACCTCTTCTGGGCCTGACTTCCCACCACTCTCCTCCTCTTCCTCCTCCTCAGCCCTCCTCCCCGGGCAGCACCAGCACTACCATCAGCAGTTGCAGTAGCATCGTTAGTAGTAGCGCACAGAGGAATTCAGCAGTGGTGCCTAGTGTTTGGAGTATGGTTCATGCTGATACCAGGCAACCTGGCTCACTCCAAGTGGTAAAGACTCCCATCACTACAGTATGGGGCCCGCAGCACGGCCTGCACACAGTAAGGGAAACTGTCAACTAGGAGCAAAAAGCACCTTTACTTAACATATATATGTGCAGAGGAGAGGAGCTAAACACTCCCTTTGTCTGCACAACACTGTAAATAGGATACTGTATCTTCTGTCATTAAGCTTGTGCCTACAAAATACAGGGAATGAGATGTGAGGTGTTAACTGGGACAAAGTAAGGCAAGCAACATGAGATGTTACAGAGACTCGCTGTTTCAAGCAACTTTTTATTGTTCCACATATGCTGTTTTTGGATGGAGGCACCTGCTGGTAAAAACACTTTTGATGCCGCTTCCCCGAATGAACATTCTTCAAGTGCAGAATCAGCCTATTATACAAAGGTTTTGATGACTTTTTCAAATCCTTCCACATGACAGTATATGAACGAGGAGGAGAATATCCTTAATTGTACAAAGTTTCACTTGGTGTAATTATCAGCACCAGCAGTTAGCCTCTTCAGTAGCAGTACCGGACTCTGTTGAATGTACAAATGACATTGATATCATGGCTAGACTACAATCCCTTTCCCTCTCAGGAGAAAAGGGAGGACATGAGGTTTTGTTTGTTTGTCTGTTTTTCTCTGCGTACAACATTGTCTTAGTCCTTATAGTTGTGCAATTCAGATGTTTGTTTGGTTTTTTTTCCCCTCAAAATGTAGTCTTTTTACTCCACTACATTTCCCTCTTCCTTGTAGTTGAGCAGAGGGGAAATTGATTGGACTGCAGTGAGTCGTATTGACTCGCCTGTGTGTCTGTCTCAGTGATGACCCCCCCACACACACACACATCATGAATTGTCTCAACCACTTAGCACATGCCCTCAAGTACGAAGTGTCTCTTTTTTGTTTCACATTTTAAGGACAAGCTATATTTTCTGAAAAATAAGTCTCTTACCTGTTACTTAAAGTGGCCATGATCTTCTACATACAGTCTTAAGGGATTGTTGTTTTGGAGGGGGGGGGGGTGTTTGTAGGATGCAGTGGAGAAGGTCACATTGCTTCTGTTACAGAAATCAATTTTTGTGGAGAGGTGAGCAGCTCAGCGACTCGCCCAAGATCATACAACTGAAACGCTACACTTTCTGTGAGACATGGCGCCTTTATCTCTTTGTGGGGAAGAACACTTTGAAATGTCAGCTCCTCTTTTTTGGGGGAATGTATAAAAAGTATTTGAAATCCAGATTTCCCTGTGGATTTTGGGCCTTAGGATTTGGTCAGTGCATTTCAAACCTGTATGTCTTACTAGTGGAATGTTGCTGCACATGGTGTCTCTTCAAAGCAAATATAGCACATATGCTCAACTATCTGAAATTTGCATTTTTTGTTTTGTTTTTGTTTTGTTTTTGTTTTGTTTCGTTTTTTTATACCAGGAGGGTACACGAGCATATAAATCAAATTTTTCCTCATCCTTGCTTTCCACCTGTGTTTAGAAATGGTTTCTAGAGACTTTCTAATAACTCATTAAGCTGTAGTTTCCATGAAACTGTCATAGCATAAATTGCAATATATGGCTGAATGCCACCTGGACATCCATTAACAATAATGTCATGTGGAAAAAAACCTCCTATGTGAATAATACAGTAGCAGAATTGTGAGGAAAGCAGAGCTGCTATGTTTACCAGTGTCACTGAGCTGTGCTACATCCAAACAGTTACACCTTGCATGTACGAGGAGTCGACAGGAGGATGAAGTCTGTTGTAATGTTATGACGTGATCGCAGCACTGTTGACTCCATCATCCCCAGAAAAACTTCTCTTGTTTGTGTCAGATTTTAAATCTCCTGCTCTCCCTGTATTTTTGTTACAGGTACCAAACTCACAAGTTGTGGATTTATACCTCAGTTTACACAGGTCAAGTCAGACTTGGGTCATATGTAGAATACTAAGTGTTAAAATGTATTTTAACTGTTCATACTGTGTCATGCCACTGTGACAACACCTTATCGGTTAAAGTACTGGAAATGGCTGACTTCAGACTAGGCAGGCAGTTTTTTATGTGATTTTAGAAGCAAAATGGCATTCCAATCAAATCAGACAATGTGATGACATGTAAATATTCAAGGTCATGTGTTGTTTTTGTTTTTTTTTTTTCTTTGTATTGGCATGATCTTTATCTCAAACTGTGTAGTTTCTTTACAGCCAAATGCATTCAAACATGTTTTTCAAGTTCATGTTGTGAATCATGACTGACCAATGGCAGTATGACTGGCTGCTGTGCCTTAAACCTACGACTGAGGGACCATGTCCCTTTTTTTTATATAAAAACTTTTCAATAGTCTGTGCAATATATGCCTTAAACTTTAAATGTGTGTTTTGTAAAGCATTTCAAAGAAATAAAAGTTCAGTTTTTCATAAAGGCTGTTTCTTTAGTCTTTTGTTTAAGTTTATTTTTAATATTTTGTGACAATAACCAACTTTTATGATCAATTCATGTTTAAGGCCATGAAAACCCAAATTCTTGATTACTCTTTGAAAGGGTCTTTTTTTCAATTACAGTTATTTTCTTTTACTTGATTCCCAAAGTTCTGACAGTTTTTGGTTATTTTGCAAGAAAATGTTCTGTGTTTTAGTGTTGTGTGTCTTTGTCAGGGTTCAGTTGAAAAAAATGTGATGACTAATCAGGAATCATCAGTTGTTATGAATAGTCGATGTGTTGATGGACCAATCAATCAAACGTGATCAAACCCCAACCACACAGTCCTATAGAGCATGTAAGAGTTAAGGTCAGACTGTCAATATCAAATCCTTGAATTCACCATCAATTATCAGGTGATCCGATATCTCGATGTATCTCATCTTTTCTTTCAAAAACAATACAGTACAGGACTGAAGAATTAAAAAAGTTGCTTTGTGAACAGAAAATCTAACAAAGAAGACTGTTGTAATGTTATTGTATGGTTTGTCAGATTGGCCACAAATGATGTTCACATTACTTCCAAACATTTT
>JAQNCA010000014.1:18292009-18311040 GCA_029783725.1 Acanthurus tractus
ATTAAGTTAAACTTCACAATTCGGTTTGCAAGGTTTTGTTAATGATTTCTCTTAGGGTTAACTCAGAGGCTCTGTTCACTGAGGTTCTGACAATGAACAGCCAAAATCCATATGTGCCAGTCAGCTTGAATATGTTCATGGACTTATTTAAGATTTTATGAATTTTATAGAATAGTATTACCTCTTATTTATTATCGCCCATTACAATCAATTATTGAAAACTAAATGAGTTTACCAATGGTTGAACGCTTTGTTTACAAAATTAGGCTGGAGGCGGGTCTTTACTTTCCCCCCCGTTTGTTCATTTGCTGTTGAAGTGATTGACGTGTTTTCGCGCAGGCGCAGTACACTAGTAAGCGTTCAGAATGGCAGACGTCTGCTCAGTCTGAAGAACCCCCGAAAGGTAAGCTGCCGTCTGGGTTACACTCTCTCAGCATCCGCGTAGACGGAATAAAGAGGACTAGCTATGGCAGTAAAACTATTTTAACTAGTCAAAGCAAAGAGAGTGATATCAATCTGTGAGGATACTTTTATACTTTCTGTATTCTTGCACATCGTTTTAAGACAAGTCCCAAAGATGTTTTAAACACGAAGTCGCTGCCAAACAAAGCAAATTCTCAATCAAGTTATGAACGGTGAATGTGATGTATTTAGTAATTTATTAATTAGATAGGTCTCCAGTTTTTAAAGCGTTAAATTGATAGTTGGGCATACGTGCTTCTTTGCTAGTGTTGTAAGTGTCGAGAGTTTCAGTGGCTAACAATAGGTTGCGCCATACGGTGACAATGTGCGATAATCGTTGCGGAAGTTGTTCATTTTATATGCATTAGACTCATAGAAATATATGAGTAACTTGTATAGAATAAAACAGTCTTTAAAATGTTTTTCATTGGGAAAGAATCCTTACAGGACATGCCTGTTCTATTCACGAAGCATGACTACATTTCCCTGCATCCTGAGGGACTGACTTTCTCAGTGCTGTGTGAGTCACTGATGGTGCCAGATATTATGATTACATCATAATTTCTGATGTTCGAGACATTTCAGTGTTTTTTTAAGCACTTTTGGCCGAGAGATGGTGACAGATGTGCTGAATCACATTGCGCAAGAGTGAGGTGACCTCAGTCTGTCTGTGTCTGCTGAGAGGCGATGGTCAGTACAAGCCAGGACTACTCTCTCCACACACTTTGTCATCTGTAAACATTCAGGAGCTGCTACACCAAAGTCACACTTTGTTAGAAATCTTATGTGTGGACTTGTGTTGGGACAATTTATTAGCAGACTCTTTATTAAGCGTTAAGACATCAGGCAAAGATGTAATAAAAAAAATCCCCAGTCAGAACTTCATGGGGATTTTTTATGTAATTATAAAGTGAATCAGTCTTCCGAGATAGTTGTGATTGTTGTTTAGCTTTCAGAACTTGTAATGACATACATTTGACATTTTTATTCAAGATGATTCAACTGATTATTTCATCATGAGAGCAAAGGTTAGTTGCAGTGCTCATCACAACACCCTCATTTTGAACTCGTCAGTAAGAAAACGGGAACTTGAAAGCAGTGTAGCTTGGAATTATTTCCGCTTAACGTGCTTAATGCATGAGAAACAGCACGCTGATACAGATGAAAACATATGATCCTTGTACATCAATTATTAACTCACTCCTTTTCTCTCTTCTGTCACCTTTCTGCTGCTCTGCATTCAATTGTCTCGCTATCATTGTCGACTGCGGCTTTTGTACCTCCTGCTTTCCAAATACACCTGACTTAGCAATTCTGGCAGAGTATCACTCCAAAATCAAATAGGAGGTGAAGGGGGCAACACACATCAGAAGACTGTGAGCTACACACACATATTTTTACATTTGTGCAGTTGGATCAGTCACATGATAGGCCAGAGTGTTTTTTTTTACTGCACGACAAGGCTGATTAGCTACATAAACTGGAATTTTTTTTCAACCACAGGCCTACCTTTCTTTCATGTCCTCCTCCGTCAACAGCAAAGGCCGCATTATCAGGTAAAAGTTGCAAGTTATTTTGCGAGAATTCCTCCCAAATCAGCGTGGCTTTTCAATGATTTTCCGGTGTTGGTAGAGCATGACAGCTGGAGAGGTCATCTCATCATTGATGGCCCAGAGTGCTGTGGTCAAACCCAGAAACTGTGTGGTCACTCAGTTTGTGTGTGTGTGTGTTTTCATGCCAAGCGAGTTTGAATAGCCTGTCCAAGCCTTTCAGAAACTGCTGGTCTGGCTGTCATGTGCAGTGCAAGTGAGGAAGTATGAATTCGGTGTGACAGGAGTGTGTGTGCGTGTGCTTGTGAAATTGTGTGAGATAGAGGAAGCATCAATGTGTGACTGAATATACTGGGACTCTCTCATGGATTTCTACATTTTGTGTCCTAGCTTAGTCCAGAGAGGAAGGGAGCACTGTCATCTCTGATGACCACTGATCAGGAGGAAAGTCCAGTTTAGTTTCGTGGCAATTATTGACTGCACAGCAGTTTATAGCTATGTTTTAGTTATGAAAGCTAACAAAATGTAGCCTTACATCTGTAGACAGATATGGGGGGGGGTTAAGTGGCTTTGAGACGCAGCCAAGCATCGATGCGAATAGAGTTGACAGTTTTTGTCTGATAGCAATGTAAGCAAAGTTTCTTGAGACTGTTCCTGAGCTTCGGTGGTGGCAAAAGCCTTTATAGTGGTGTCCAATGGCAGAGGGGAGGTCAAGGGAACAAAGCCTGTTTGGGAGGGGACATCTGCATCCTTCAGTGTGGGTAAGAGACACAAGATTGTCAATTTGGACTTTGGACAGATGATGTTATTGAGTAAATTAGTTGTGTAGGTGTGTGTTAAGACACTGTGTAAGTTTTAAGTTAACATAGACTTTTTTCCTGAAGTTTTAGACGTTTGTCATCAGAAATTGGGAAAAAAAAAGACTGTCACAACCAAGCTTCTCACCCAAACTGGGTTGTATTTTCGAATGTTTAAGCTATTTATCAAATTCTGAGGCTCGGTTAAATCTGACAGATTTTTTTCTCTTGTGATCCATATTGCAATTCAATTTTGTTAGGACAAAAAGACATGTTAAGCTTCCCAAAGGTAGACTTAATTGCTGAGACTGAGCTTAGCGATGTTTCTTCAACATCATGTGTTTTTGTTTTTTCTTTTAAGCATAATGTTGTAAATTCCTACAGTTACAGTGCAAGTTACATCCTGTGGCCTCCAGTTAAATGTTTCTGTGTTTTTCAGATTGAAAATATTATTTTTAGGGTCATAACAAAATGGAACATATATGCTATAATGGTATTTCTTCAAAGCTCTACATATATGACACAGGCTTGTAGAAACAAGGTAACATATTTGCCTCTGAATCTCACAGAAGCTGCCTTGAAGGTTCTGCAATGTTGATGCAGGTCCAAACTAGGTCAGACGTTTTGTTTTTAACAGCCTGTGGCAAAGCTTTACATCTTGACTTGCTGAAGCTACATGTTATTGGACATGTTCAGGCCTGCCGAGCAGAGAAAGATAGAAAACGGACACAAGTGTAACGACCATTTTTTTCAACCTTGCTTTTGACAAGTAAAGAATTAGTGTTTTTGCTAGTCTGACATTTGTCTTGCTGTGCTGACTTGTGTCTATTTATTGGGGAAATGAACAGGACATTTTCTCATAGTCATCACAGTTCCTGTTTTGTTTAAGTGAGAAACCTTTAAGCCATCTTTCCCTCCCAGCTGCTGAAGTTGAGCCCATTAAGTCATGAACAAGATCTGGTTTAGTCAAAACATTAGAAATACCTTTTTTACAATCATTTAAGGAGCAACCTTCAACTTGGACATAACCTTAGTGAGAAGGTAAAACTCTAAACTCTTGTGACGAATGAATCTTTTTAGCAGCGTAATAGGTGGTGTAACACAGGAGCTGTGTTTGCTGACGGGCAACTGTGCTTTATTAAGTTTTTATGTAATTTAGTACAAGCTAATTCTAATTTATGGAACCCCTGTTTGCTTTTTAGCTTGGTTAATATGAATGACCCTTTTAATAGGAAGTTGTAATTCAAAACAGCTGCTTTTATATTGACTATGAGTAAATGCTATAAAAATTAAAAATGCTGTTGACATTGCATTCATAAAAAGGGTGAAGGCTTAAACCGCCGGCAACAGAAAACAAGCGAATGCAGACACTTTTTGTTTCTGTAGTGTCTCATTTCTTTTTTTTTTGAAATTTTTCCAGTCCCAAACCATGAATATCGTGGGACAGCTGGCGGAGACAGTGTTTGTGACAGTGAAGGAATTGTACCGTGGCCTTAACCCCGCCACTCTCACCGGAGGGATCGATGTCATTGTGGTGCGACAGCCTGATGGATCGTTTCAGTGTTCCCCATTTCACGTCCGCTTCGGAAAGCTGGGTGTGCTGCGCTCCAAGGAGAAAATTGTCAGTGTTTTCTCATTTCCTTGTTTTTTTTACTATCGTTCTGTTACAGTTCTTTTGGTCATTCTTTGACACATTTGCATCATTGGGATTTCAGGTGGACATTGAGATAAATGGAGAATCAGTTGACCTGCACATGAAGCTGGGTGACAATGGAGAAGCTTTTTTCGTGGAGGAAAATGAAAACATGGAGGTACGATGGCCAATATTTGATGGATTTATTAACGGTTCAACTCTTTGATAACAGTGCATCACTTTTGTGTAATGCCCTATCTTTAATTCGATATTGTTTATTTTACTTTATATGCTCCGTTAATCTCAGGTCCCAGCCCATCTGTGCACTTCACCAATTCCTCTTGAGGGCCCTGAGGAGATCGATGAGACCACTGAGGGATCCTTCATCGCTGGTTCTGGCGCCCGCAGGAGAAAACGCCGCCGCAAACGCATGCGTTCGGACAATCACCTGAGAGAGGAGGCCACCTCATCATCAGACGAGAGAGAGAGAGAGAAGGAGTTGGAGAAAGAAAGTGATCAGGCGAGCCAGGGGAGTCGTGCTGAAGAGCAGTCTGTCACTTCACTGCAAAACAGGTCTGTGATAAAGCAGACAGAATACTGCAAGTGTGTGTGTGTGTGTGTGTGTTTTTTAAGTTCAACTGAGTTTTTAAGATTCTCTTGGCAAACAAAAGTAGGAGCCTCATCAAAATTTTCAAACATTACTTTTTGGTGAATTCTGTTTAACCAGACAGTTTGTTAACAAACAAAAAAAGCAGGCAGCATTTAGTTTTGTCACTGTGGTGTTGATTCTCAGCTTGATTGCCAACATGAACTATCTTTGTTCAGTCAGTCATGTTATTTAATGTTCACACCTTCAAAGTTAACACAGTAGTGAAAAAAAGAAAATCTCTTCTTGTGTGTCAAAGCAAATCAGTGTACTACTCGCTGTCTGAGGAGCCAAATGAGGAACTGGGGGCCACACCAACCAGAGACCAACATCCACACTCTGATGGAGAGCAGTCACCCTCTGAAAAGTGAGGAAGATCCATCTTTAAGATGAACCACTTCATTAATCAGTTTATTAATCTACAATATTAGACATACATTACATCATACCGACTTATTCAGTGGCTTCTGTCCTCACATGAATCTTTGTATATTTAGCAGCGTGTTCTACAGTCGGCCATCATCTCCTAAGAGCGACTCTGAGCTTGTGGTTAAATCTCAAGGGTCCCCTGGGCCTCAGATACAATGGAATTGGGGAGGTTTTCCCACGGTACGGCAACACACAAGCAAACTCCCAAACACACAGAGATTTCAATGTTTTTATGGCTTCGAGAATGTCATGCTGACACACTGTCTCAAGCTGCCCTCTCTGCCCTTTCCCTCACAGCTGTGTCAATCAGAGAGGACACCAGTGGAGCTGCAGCACATCTCCCCTTCTGGCAGTTCTCATTTCCGCACCATAGAGAGACAGGATTCCTTTGATATGGGCAACGAGCCTGTGATCAGCTGTGGCAGAGTGGGTAGCGTCACAGTGGTCAGGCCTCAACCCAGGACTCAATCCTTAGACTTAGGTAGCCACGCCAGGCAAACCACCCCGTTATCCATGGAGGAAAACCCCCACTTTGCCCATTCGACCCCCAGTGACCTCTCCTTGTCGTCAGCAAAGACTAATGTGGTTTCATCACAGGCACTTGAATCCACGTCAGGGAAAGAGGAGGACTCTTCATATCCAGCCAATCTTAGTAGCAAAGACAGAACAACCAGTGTTGAGCATAGTAGCACTGTGACTGACATAACTAGTGTGGTGAGCAAAGATAGCATGGTGAATTCGACTAAGCCAAAGAATGCACATACACAACTTATCAAAGAGAGCGAAGAACACACAGTCACAGCAACAGGTCCAAGGAGCACAGAGTTATCAGATCCTCTACAGCAGGGCGTCTCATCTGAGCAAAGTGAGCAGGGCTCCACCAGCAGTGCTGCTGTCAGCGAGGGGGACAGTGGGATAGATCCCTGTGCTGAGGGAGGGGAGGAGGACAGCGGGTCAGGAGGGACTGAAGGATCAGCAGGAGGCTCACTGACAAACAGAAATGCACCAAAAGCTGAAGGGAGGGATGCTGATACCAGCTGGACCGCTGCAGAAGATTCAGGGAAGTCTTCTGAGGCGTCCTCCACAGTGGAGCAACAGGACAAGAGGAAAGGTGAAGGATTTGTCAAACTTTTGTGTGTCCTTGCACTTTAAAGTCCACTTTTTAGACTTTGCATTAAAATAAATCCGGCATGAGTCCATCATTGTGGATCATCATCATTCAGCTGTTGGGTTCATGTGTCTTTTTGTCGCAGGTAAGCGAAATCATCACCTGGGGCCAACAGACATTTACTTGGATGACCTGACCTCGCTGGACCCTGAGGTGGCTGCACTCTACTTCCCCAAGAGGTAAAAGAGGCAGCGATAACATCGATTCCTACTGTGTCCACACACAGTGATAGATTTTCATTAAAATAACTCAGGGAGCCATTAAATATACTTTGCTATTGAATGTAGTGTTGTCTTTCATTGGGGGAAAAAAATTGAGTGTCTGTTGAACCTGCAGTGAGGTGGAGGGAGCGTCCCAGCAGGGGGCGGAGCAGGGCTCCTGCTCAGGAAGCCAGTCTCCTCAGTCAGTGGGCAGCGGGGCGATGGACAGCGGCACAGAGTACCTGTCCGACTCCACCTCCTACAACATGGACGTGAGCATGTCCCTCTGCGGACAAGAGGGCGACACCAGCCAAATCACAAAAGGTAAAAGAGAGAATCTCTGCTTTTGTTCTTTTGTTTGTGCTCGTGCATGAAGTCATAATCAGTTATCATGTTGTTTTCCGCCATTAATCCAGAAAAGTTTATGGAGCACATTGTGACATACCAGGACTTTGCCAGCAATCCAGGAATCATTGAGGATCCCAGCCTCGTAATATGCATCAACTCCAAGTAAGATTAAGTATTAATTATTTACTTGTCTGCATTACAAGATGTTTCCTGTCTAATCTTATAATTGAAGAGGATGTTCTTCTATGGTCATATCCATGATTGATCAATACCTGGCTTTTATCATTCACAGTTACTATAACTGGGCAGTTGCTGCTCCAATGGTCCTGTCAATGACAACTTTCCAGAAAAACCTACCCAAGGTAATTTTATGTTTCTACACTAGACATCAGTAACTTGGATTTATTAGGCATCTTTAATTGAGTGAAGGTGGTCAAATCATCCTTAATGTCCAGTTAAAAACATCAAACAAGCTTTTAGCTGACTTCATGTGATGATTCACAAGTAAACAACAGAAGACAGATAAACGCTTGGTAAGCCAGTTAATATGAAGAAAGGATTAATATAATCTTTGTGTTCTTTCTGTGTGTGTGTGTGTGTGTGTGTGTCTGTCATAAAGAGTACAATAGAGCGGCTGGTGAAGGACAAGATGCCCAAGAAGTCTGGGCGCTGGTGGTTCTCCTGGAGGAGGAGAGACATTGACAATAACCAGGTATGTCGCTGAATTCCTGTTAACAGTTATTCATTATGACGGTGTGCCAGTAAGAAAAGAAACATCACATGTTTGCGGCTGAAATCATAACATACGATAATCCATCTGTTGTTTCAGGGCTTTTGTGGGTGTGGCTTTGTTAGCTTGGGTAGGTTCGTACGCTCTGCCCATGTTAGACATAAGTTAAATACAGCTTTAAGGGCGGAGGTTGGAACGGTTCAAGGATTAGATCTGGGGCAACTGGTTGCTGACTAATTAGTTTATAAAAACCACCACTGCTTCCTGACATAGTTGTTGAATAAATGTACCTGATGATTTATTGCTTTTGTTTTCAAGCAAAAGAACTCAAAGGATGAGCAAGAGGAGCCACTGACAAGTGTTTCTAACACAGTAAAGTAAGTCATCCAGATCAAAAAAACGTATAACACAAGATAATAACCTTTGTGAAATCGTAGTTATGTGTTTCAGTTAGATGTTGGTCCTGCTGATCCACAGATGATTGACTATTTTCTAATGTCCAGTTCAGACCAAAAGGACATTAAACATGCTGAAACTTGCAGCCTTCCTGCTGTTGTGCAACCTTCTGCAAATCTGCTATTTTATACACATCAGTGTGAAAACATGAGGTGGGGTATTGTCTCCATAGCAACGACCGAACTTTTCCTATAACTTCTGGCCTTTACAGTTTTTTGTCTAAAGCTGGATATAATTTGTGATGTCTTTAAAATATTTAAGAGCAAAGTTTGTAGTGTGTTATTTGCTGCTGTTGCATTTCTAACTCAGTAAAATGGCAAAAATGTCAAATGTGTGAGTGCAGGGAGTGTGTGGTTGAGTGAGAGAAGAGGAGCTGTACAGTGTCCATGTATTTAAGCAGAGGGAAAGTAGTACATTTAAGTTTTGGGGCTTGTGTGTCAGGTGACAGACTAGTTCACTTCACACCGCTGCAACATTTCCATGCAGCACTCTAAACTGGTTTTGTCTGGTTGTGAACCTTTGGTTTGAACTGGTTTGAAGGTGTACCTCAGGACATTCAGACTGCGGCTTCATATTGCTGGAAGAACTAGAAGAATTCAAGTGGATTCTTTCAATATGTAAAAGTTTTGGCAAGAAATACTGGCTTTTCTTTATGGCTCCCTAGCAGATGTAAAAGAGAATTAAAAGTAGGCATTGAATATGACAACAGGCAGAAGCTAAGTGAACAGGCAGAAGAGAACTTTAAAGGACAAATATCAAATTTTGTGTGGAGTATTATCGCGTGTACTGAATTTCCTCCACCGACAAACAGCAGCAGACCAAGCAGTAAGAGGAGAAAACACAGTCGTTGTGCTCTCTGTGACCCTCTCATAGCTCATGCTGTCATCTACAGATTGCCACAACACTAGAAGTAAGAAATTTAGGGGAAGTTTTTATTATTACATTGTATTTAAAAAAAAAAAAAAAAAAATCAATCCAGACTCTCTTCGTGTAGTTCACCCTCGGGGCCACCAGAGTGTACCAAAGCTTTGTCCATACAGCACATCATTCGATTGTCATGACTGCTCACTAAGTGTAACTGTCAGTGTTTTACAAAACTGAAGCTTAAGATATTTTGTAGCCAACGAATGACAAAGATAATTGAATGCTTATTATTTCTGTGCAGAAAATCTTTTTGAACTTTTGCCGGTGTTTCCTTCTAAATTATGTTTCTCATGCTGTATCTGTTTGTTAATAACAACTGATAACTCATGGAGTGTTAATTGATGATGTGTTGTTTCTCCAGAGCCACACTGGATGACATAGAAAGTGATGAGGCAGCAGGTCTGGGCAGAAAAGCAGTCATTGCTCCGAGTCTGTCGACAGAAACTCTTAACGCCACTCAGTGTATCAGCCAGATGTACCGCAAATCACTACGACTGACCTCCGAACAGATAGTAAGAGATTCATACACACACAGCCATACACCCACAAGACATGACTCTGTTCTGTAATGTATGGAGAGGATGGCCATAGTCCCTCTGGTTCCTTTTTATTATTTGTCTGACTCTGTCCTTTCTCATAACCAGGAGCACCTGAACCTGCGTGAAGGAGCCAACAAGGTGGTGTTCAGTGTGACCACACAATACCAAGGCACCTGTCGCTGCGAGGCTGCCATCTACCTGTGGAACTGGAACGATCGCGTCATCATCTCAGACATAGACGGCACCATCACTAAGTAAAAAACAGCTGCGTTACCTTGCATGCTACAATCTATGAGCATGTGAGCTCACACTGTCACAGTGTTATAAGTCTTCTGTCCTCTTGTCTCCTGCAGGTCTGATGCTCTGGGTCATATTCTGCCTCAGTTTGGAAAAGACTGGACACACCAAGGCATCGCCAAACTCTACCACAAAATACACCAGTATGTGAAACTGCTTTTTGGCAAATTTGTTTCAAAACAACAAATTGTTACTTGAACTTTTTTTTTGTTTTTATATTTCTTTTACCTTTTACCTTTTTTTTTTTACTGAACTTCCACACGCACCTCTCACATCCTAACAACAAGGTAAAACTAATAAAAATTTGTCTGCGGCTGATGACTTTACTCTAAAATCACTGTCAAATCTGCTTTGCCAGATGCTTGTCCCTGTTTCCACATGTTAAAAATTGTGCTTTTCAGACAAAATACAGCTGCTCAGTTAAGTGTGAAAAAAAAGGATTCATGTTTTGTATTTACAAGAGAATCCAGAGAATCCAGATATCATGTGCAGGACTCACAAAGTAACTAATTTATGGTCCTATAATACATACATTGCCCACTGTAAAGGGTAAAGGGTATCATGATACAGTGTTTCTGTGATACTTGATGAAGTATATCAGTCATCTACAAAACATCACAATTTCCTGTGTAACTACAGAAGAGAAAATAATCCTGAAAAGGCAGAATGTAGGAATTATGGATATAATTACCACATTGTGGTCTCAGTTTTACAGAGGCGAAAAACTGAGATTAAATATTCACAGAAAGTGCACAGAGTCCTGGCTTAGTGCCTCCTTAACACACCCATACACACCCATACACACACACACACGCACACACACACACAAACTTACTGCATGTTTAAATTAAAATACTTATATTTGGCACCAAGGGTGTGGATGACATTGCGAGAGGAAGCAATATAATGTACATATGTTTCTGTATTGATATTTTGTGAAAAAGAACCTGCGTTTTTATTTTTCTAATAAACTAAAATTCTAATATGGTTGCTGTTTTCTCTGAAGAAATGGCTATAAGTTCCTGTATTGTTCAGCACGGGCCATCGGCATGGCTGCCATCACTAAAGACTATCTTCAATGGGTCAACGACAAAGGCACTGTCCTCCCTAAAGGCCCCGTCCTGTTGGCCCCCAGCAGCCTCTTTTCAGCACTACACAGGTAACAAATACCGCTACTGAACTACTTTACAGATAGTGTACTATGAAGAGAGAAACCCTTTTTTGACTTAAAATCTGTCCTGGTCTGCGCAGAGAGGTTATTGAGAAGAAGCCAGAAGTTTTTAAAATCGCCTGCCTCAGTGACATCAGGGACCTGTTCAACCCACAGAGGCGACCCTTCTACGCAGCCTTTGGAAACAGGACTAACGTAAGCAATCCTGCAGACTGGCTCCTTGTGTTGTAATATCCTTCCATAGCATGTCAATTTTCAGGCACTTGGTAAATTTTTTGGCAGGGATTTAAGCCTCTGAGTTTGTACCCAAATACAAGACAGATTGTCTGTAAGGAACAAAGAACACAGTGACACTCGTATGTTTAGTTTAATTTGCAAATCCTGTTATAAACTCCAGCAGCTAGAAATGAAGTCCAGGGTTTGCTTGTTGATAAAAAATTAAACACTGGCTTAATGATTGATAGTGCTGCAACAGTCGCTCTTTGTAGTGTACATATGTAGATACTGCAGAGGTCAAAATGCCACTGAAGCTTGTCCACGTGGCGGTAATGTTTTGTTGCTCTTGTTTTGGCAGGATGCATATGCCTATAAGCAAGTTGGGGTGCCTGACACCAGGTTATTTACCGTCAACCCAAAAGGAGAGCTCATCCAGGAGAAGACAAAAGGCAACAAGTCCTCGTATGTGTGCAACAAAATACTGACCAAAAAAAAGCCTTTGCCACCTTTTTTCTGCTTTTTTAAACTCTAAACTTTGGTCATTCTGATCAAAAACACACAGTGGCAGACATCATGTAGCTTTTTCAGACGCTTATTTTTTATCTTCTGCTTTCTTATTGTAACTACTAAATTGTGAATGAGTTTGTGTCATTTCTGTGTGTTTTGCAGGTACAGCCACCTCAGTGAACTAGTGGAACATTTCTTCCCCATGCTCTCTGTTAAGGGCAGCACGTCCTCTGCTTTCGACTGTCCTGAGTACAGCAGTGTCTCTTATTGGAAGGAGCCTCTGCCAGAACTGGACCTGGATGCACTACTGTAAACACACAAGCCCACATATACCAAAATCCTCTCATGCACTTATCAAAATGAAGGCAAGCACATTTACACTTGTCTCTCCATACGAGTTCAAAAGACTTTTTGTCGCAGCATGCCTTAAAATTGCCTTTGATAGACCTGCCAACTGTATTTCTTAAAATAGTAAACTGCCCTGTTTTACAAACACAGCCAAATAAAGTCAAAAGATGCATGGATGCTTTATTTCAAAAGCAGGTTTAGAAAACAGTATGAAATACTTAATCTCAGTGCTACACTAACAATGCCTGTCTTGACAACATTTAGCTTTTTTTTATGTGAAATGACATCAATGAACATGAGGAACTGGACAAATATGCCTTTAAATATTTTTGAGATTTTTGTTATAATTATGTGCACCAGTATAGTAGTCATTCCAAAATATAAATTCAAACAGTTTATCATTATAATAACTCTGAATGCTTTTACACATTTCAGCTTTAAAAAAACCAAAAACACATTTGTGTATAAATGCAGCTGCACATGTGAAAACTGTCCAACATATATTGTCTGTTTTCTGTAAGTGATCTCAGTTGGCCACTTAAACCTCCAACAGATCATTGTGGACACACAGCTTATTCAGCTGAAATGAAGTTGTCAAAGAGTGTGTGTCTGTTGTTATTGACAACAAGAGAAGTTTTGGACCTGAGCATTGTGGGAAGGGTTTTGTATTGCTGTGTCAAATGTCATGTGAGAATGCATTCATGCTTTGGATTAATTTTGATTTTTTTTTTTTTAAACCAGTAAGTTTGACTTAACTGGAGTTTGGCCACATCGTTCTGCTTTTAGATCCTTTGTGTCAAGCACAAAAGTTTTCTATTTACATTTGCCACTCCAGAGTCATAGGTAAATTAATAAAATTTTAGGTATGATAACTGCTTAGTCAAGCCTGCAGATGAATATTGAGTTGCAATCTGCTGTAAGGTTTGTTATAATGTACTTTTCTTTTTCCAATAACAAGTTGATCTGAGCATCACATTGAGACACTTATATGCACATTTTACTTCCCTTCAGGTACGACACTACCGAGTTAAGAAATGTTTGGACACTACGCAAGTGCATTTGTTGGTCAGACTGACAGTAATTTATATTCCAGAGACATGTTAACTGATCTTTTTTGGGGGGGGATTTAAGCTAGCTGTGCCTTTGTATTATACAGACATGTTATTTTTGCATATCTTTCATGATCCTACTGTGTGAAGATGATTGGAGCTGAGGATTTTACTTTTGCCTTTCAAAGTAATTGCACAAAAATATAAATAAATCTGAAATACAATATTACTTTTTTTGTCATACGTTTTTTTATGTCATCACTTTGGTTGAATGTACATTTTTTTATATTTTGTGTTTAAGAATGATGTCTGTGCTCACAGTTAAACCGTAAAGAAAGGGTATTTAATAACACCTGTTCCTAGGGCATGCCTTTTGCCTTATTTTGCAGTGGGGCTGAGTGGGTAAAGGTTGCAGTATATGGAGTCAAAATAAATTACCTCATTGGTGTGCGGTGTGGCAATTGAAGGTGTTGGCGTTTATGAAATGCGTAGAGGGATCAGACCGCTGATCTCTGCGTCAGAGCGTTTTATTGACCGATGACTGAACAAACTCGACACAAGACACCGCTGTTGCAATACGTAGGTAAAGTTTTTCTTTCTGTTAATGTTATATTTCTTTGGTAAAAAAAAAGGTCAGCTTGTAGGCTATCTGGCTGTGAGAAAGTTTACACGTCGTCGCTGCTGCTGCCATGCGTACGGCGCGTCAAGGGGTGCGCAGACGCTAAAAAATGATTATAATATAGGCCTTCATATTTTTTAAGGAAGTGGAGCCAGTTGATAGAACACTATATGTCTGAGGCAGAACAAAGGTAACTGTCACAATGTGATTGATCAAATGAAACCAATCTTTTTGGATATTTGGCCGCGTAAAGCTCCTGCTTTCAGGAAATCGAAACTTAACAGATACACAACCGACTGGAAGAAACAAACAATAGTGTTGATGACCTACATTGCCAAGCCCCGTGGTTGACCATTCATGGCCATCAGATACATTATCCAGCAGCGTCCAAGTGTATTTATATTAGATATCAACTGCTAAAACTCTGATCTGTGGTTTGGTTATTTTACACAGGCTACTGTATTTCCTCGTGTCGTGCTGTGTCATGTGCGTTAATAAAGGAACTTCCTCGTTTTTTCTGCACCTGCGAGAAAGATGCACAACACGGTGAAATTATCCAGGGTCCTTTTTCCCACCGAGGAGACTTATGTTCTCAAGATTTATTTTTATTTTTTTTGAAGCTCATTGACTTATTTATTTTCTTTTGGGGGCTTAATTACATTTGATTACTTTTAGGTTAGATCGGGATTTTTTTCAGTTTATACGATAAATATTGTTTTATTACAATAAATAGCATCTGGTGATATATTTGATTTTTTTTAATCAGTCTGATAGTACATACTTTTTGTTCTGTTTTAAGCAAGTCTTTCCTTCTTCTATCATGAGGATTTGTCCTGGTGTTTTGGTATGTAAAATTAACCACAATGAAGAAGCATAAATAAAAAATGTACAATAATTTATTTTTAAAAAAAAAACATTCAGGAAAAAATAAATCTTAACTGTTATTAAAATTAACAAGTTGTTCATCTTCAAAACCTTGACCAAGGAATGTGCAAAGTAGACTGTGTTATATAAATGCAATGTGTAGGGGCTGATGAGGGGCTCCAGGGTCAGTGTCAGTGGGCGCTTTGCTGATGAGTCCAGCTGAAGCCAAATAATGTATGTATCTCTGTGTATTGTATCTTATGTGTATTTCTCAAGTCTTATCCTGAGTTGTCTGTCTGTTTTCCAGCATCTACCATCATGTCTGTGAGTAAGACTGAGGAAAAGTTTTCTGGAAGCTGTCCCCCAGAAGCCTTGGCCTTGGAGCTGATTTGCCCCATCTGCTTGCAGCTCTTCTCTGAGCCGGTTTCTCTTCCCTGTGGTCACATGTACTGCTTCGCCTGCCTTCAGACCATGGGAGAAGGTCTTGACCAACACCGCTGTCCCGAGTGCCAGGCAGAGTACAGTGGAACCAAAGACCTTGTGAAAAGCTTTAAAATGTGCAGCATCATAGAGACCTACAAAGCCACTGCAAGGGAAGGGACCGCTGATAGGTCACTTACAGAGCAATCAAAGGCAAAATACCACGCAGACACAGCTGGAGGGAGCCAGGAGGAAAACTTGGTATGTAAGGGAAAGGATGAATTTCAAACAGCCTCTTCTGTGGAACAAGAAAAAGACAAGGGGAGGACGGACATGGCAAAACCAAAATTCCTACTGGCATCTCAGGTCACAGAGTTGAGCCTCAAACTAGAGATGGCAGAGAGTGTGCTGAAAAAAGAGAAGGAACGGGAGTTAGAGGTGACCGCTGCTAATAGTCAGCTGAGAGAGAAGGCATCCACACTTTTAGGGCAGATAAAAGATTTGTCGCAAAGCTACAGCACACAGGTGATGCAGCTGATTGAAGGAGAGCTGGGTCCCGGTGAGGCCAGCATGGGCAGTCGAGTCAGTCAAGCCTCTGAGCTGACTAAACAGCTAAGACAGGCTATGCTAAGAGCAGAGTCCCTTCTGACTGAAGATGATGAGAGTGAGTATCATGACGAGCTTCGGACTCTACAACCCCTCATTGTGGAGTTAATGGCAAAACCTGTAGGACAGGAGGAAGAAGACCATGATGAATCAAAAGTCAATCCTGCACGAATTTGTCCCAAGCTGGAAAACATGAATGCTGAGCTGAGGAAGCAATTTGGTGAGATTCAGCGCTCCCTTCGAAACACCCTCAATCCTTCAGAGGTGACCTTTGACCTGGAGACAGCCCATCCCAATCTCATCCTCTCAGAGGATTTAAAGACAGTTACCTTCAGTGCCACCAAACAGCCCTACCCACCCTCCCCTCAGAGGTTCACCAACTTCTTCCAGGTCCTCAGCACCCAGAGCTTCTCTGAAGGCGATCATTGCTGGGAGGTGGAACTCGAGGGCTCTCCGTGGATAATTGGCATTTGCTACAGTGGAAAACTAGCACGCAGCGGGTTGCCCTCTGCCCTGGAAAGCAGCCGAACCTCCTGGTGTCTGATGTGGTTCAACAATCTGCTCACAGCCTTTGAGCAGAGCCACAGTGTTCCACTGAAGAGGACCACAGTGTCATGCAGGCTAGAGATCAGACTGAGTTTCACAACTCACAGACTGAGTTTTTACAATCTCAGCCCCACTAGTGGGAAGACTCATGTGTACACATTCAAGACTAACCTGACTGAACCAGTGCACGTGGCCTACAGGATGATGTCAGGGCATCCCAAAGCACGTGTCACTATTTATTCCTGATCATCACTACGTTGTTATTACCTATATATTCTTAGCAACTGTGCTGCAAGGTAGAAAAAGCAAATTAAAACTATTTTGATTTTTTTTAGATTTGTATGATAAAATGATCTTTTGAGGTTGTTTTATGATAGAAGACTGACTCTGATTTCCTAAATCCTTAGCTAACTTCTTCCAAAGATTTCAGGAATTTGCACTGCATTTCCTCATCACTTTTGTGATGCTTTGCATAATAACAGGCTTTTATAAATGCATGTCTTAAACATGCCTGCTCCTGGGCAGTGCTCAAGATGATGTGTCAGTAAATGTTATTACTTTGTCATTATCATTTTTATTTGGAATTTTATTTTTTACTTTTATTATTTGCACATTGTGATACATAGTCCGAAGTGTAAATGTTGTGGCCAAGCAAATGAAAATTAATGTTTATTTTGTGATTGTGTCTTACAAATAAAATTCCTACAAAATTCGCATCCCAAGCTTCATTATTATATTACCGTTACACTTGTATTTTTACGAGCCTTCTTTGGAGTCTCAAAAAAAGGAACACAAACATACGTAACAATGCCATCTCGCGAGATTTGCTTTGCTTGTTTGGTGAGAGTGTCAGCTGACCACACTGGGAAAATTTGCTATCGAAACTGTAGTTCAGCCATGTCCCGTATCGGTGATCAATTTATTGATCGATCGCAGCATATGAAGCATGTGCTGAAATCAAATCATTTTTAGAACATTTTAATATACAATTGAATCGACATAGCTTTGAATCCGAGTCTCCTGAATCGGTAAGTGAATGTTTTTGTCAGTTGGGGCTGTCGTTACGTTGGGTCGGCAGTAGTATCACGTTTGTTTTGATGCTAACATTTGCCAGTCGGCTTACAAACAATGGTACATAATGTCATTCAGCAAGCCATGTATACCTTCAGCATTAACAGGATTACTACATTCGTCTCTATCAGGAGCTCGGAGAATGACGTTGTACACTAATTTACGATAGACCATCTTTGACCGCAGCTAGCAAACTAATTAGCAACGTTAGCTAACGTCTGAAATCCCCCTTAAGTGCAAACTGAAAGTCTTATGATAAACCGCACGAAGCAGTCCGACGTCAGGTCACTTTATCTTCGTATGACAGACTACTGATCGGCTCCCGTTATCACCAGACTCAACTTCAGCAAGTGCGGCGGTCTTGAATTGAGATTATCACTTTTTTTTTCCTTTATTTTGTTTAACCAAGTGAGGTAACGTAACTGTAACTGGACATCTTTACAGCTGCTGAGTTGGTGTAACCAAATGCTAAAGGCTTTGAATGCTAAAGGAATTAAACCGCTTAAAACTTAAAATTGAAAACACTAACATGGCTGATAAAGCAGCCAACGTGATTACGTAATGTGAGACACAGGTGGAGATGGCTGTGACAGGTGTCGGTCAGGAAAAGCAATACAGGAGTTGTACACTTGTAGTCTTAGAGCTCTGAGGCGGAAGAAGTTTTAATGTCTTAAGTGTTTTATTATCCTCACGTGCAGGGCAGGGATGATATAGTCAGATTGTTTACTTCAGTGGTCACATAAAGAACAAGCTGAAAATACTTCATTTGAGTAAAGGTTCTTCTAAACTTGTAAAAGCCTTGTAAACCTCGTAAAAGTGCATGATACATAATATCAGCAAAATGTTAAATATTGGCTGTTGAGATACAGGGTAGTAGAATTGGAAAACAACAAAAGTGATATTTTAAGTCAAGTAAAATTACATTGGATCACGTAAGTACAGTACTTATGTGAATGTACATAGTTAGAGGCACTACTGCTTTCATGACATGAATTGAAACCTGAATTTCCTTCCAAAGAGGAAACTGAAGTGCGAAGTAAAATGCATGCCTCAGCTGATAGACAAAGTCATTTTAATTAATATATAACACAACTTTTTTTCCCATCAAGGTCCGACACAATGCTAGCCACAGTAACTGCTGTGGTTAGGTTTGCTCAGTATAATGGCAGTACTTCCCCCTCAACATTGGAGAACACATCGGCATTTACAACTTTACAACCTGACACTGAAGCCAATATCACCAAGCCTCACAGCTGTCTGCAAGTTCTATATGAGGACATTGGAGACTCCAGGTATTTGGTAGCATATTGAAAAAAATATTCATGACAACCACATAAGAGTTAGTAAAACATGTTATTCCTTTGGTTCATGTGTGACAGCCAGAAATACACAAGGCAAATAAATAACCACGATACTAAAAACCAACAGGCTACGC
>JAQNCA010000014.1:18311140-18321146 GCA_029783725.1 Acanthurus tractus
CCTTTGGTTCATGTGTGACAGCCAGAAATACACAAGGCAAATAAATAACCACGATACTAAAAACCAACAGGCTACGCATTTTTTTTTTTTTTATTCTTCATATTTATCTCTCTGTCTTAGGGTGCGGTTCTGGGACATTTTACTGCTAGTGCCTAATGTGGCCTTCATCATATTTCTGATGTGGAAGCTGCCCTCAGCTAGGGCGAAGATTCGACTTACCTCTAGCCCCATCTTCATCACCTTTTACCTGCTGGTAGGACACAAACTACAGAAATACCAGTATACTGTATTCAGAGTAATCATTTTCTCTACATTAAGCTACACAGTCACCTAGTAATGAAGTTATTTCTACCCGTAACCTTAGATTTAACCTTTAAGAACCTTTACACACAGCAGATTTTGTTGCCTTTCGCTTTAACATTTGTCTGAGAACAAACACAAAGGAACTTACTGAAAAACTCATAAGTGTTTTTTTCTTAACTTTTCTGCTTTATGTAGAAACTCTGCACATTGTCATTAGAATGATTCCGTTCACTGCTTTTATCAGTTATACTTCTCAACCTACTCTGAGATGTTTTCATTGTGCTCGGGAGACTATTTTACATGGTCTAACATGTTTTGAACTGTATTTCTTAGGTGTTTGTCGTAGCAGCAGTTGGAATCGCCCGGGCCATCGTGTCGATGACAGTCAGCGCGTCCAGTGCTGCCACCATTATAGACAAAGTAAGGAAGCACAGGAAGCATAAATAATGGGTCTCAAGACCTGCGGTTTTCAAGTGGCAAATCAAGGAACTGCAGTATCTGGCATTTAATGTTTTGGTTTTGTTTCAAGCTAAGGAGGCTGGTCCTTGGTAAAAATCAAAGGATATTCAAATACCACCTCTATATTATTTTTATGTTCATTTTGAAGTTACACAGTATATGAGTGCATTTTTTATTTTTAATGCTTGGAGAGACTTACAAACAAAATACTTGTTGAACATGTTTTGAGCTTATACTCTGACACTCATGTTTATTGTAAACCACAGTAGATTGTGTGTGATTACAGATTGTGACCTTTTGAAGGAGAAGCATTTTCTTTGTGTTGTAGCAAACAGATTGAGGTGAATTTGGCCTTTTTAAATAGGCAGGGCCTTTTGGCAAAAAAAAAGTTTGGGTTTCCTGAAGTTTAAAAATGTGAAGAAGTTGTTATTGTTTTTTTTTTTTATGTCTGTGTTGCACATGACAGATTACAGCTTTGCATTGTAAACACTTGACCCTTACTGAAGTAGCAGTCAACAAATCCTGTCACAGATGTCTCTTTTATTAACTGTCCAGAGAGGCTGAGATAAGCCTCAGCATGACTTTGTTGGGCTTTTATGTCTAAAAGGAAAGGCACAGCTGAAATTCCTCACATAGCAGTCAAGTCCCTCTGGAGTTCACTTGGATGGATCCACTGTTCCCAAAGCCCATTGTCATGGCTGCAGTGTGAAAGAAAAAAAAACACAAATCATTACATAATGCTTTGGATCCATGTGACTTGACCTGTGATTTTTTTTGCATATGTTCTGAGTCTGTACATGTTACAACACAGCTGGCCCTCCCAGTCAGTGTCACAGTAGAAGCTCATGGTGTTTATTGTCTTTTTAGGTGCTGTGGGAAATCACCCGCTTCTTCTTGCTGGCTATTGAGCTCAGCGTAATCATCCTGGGACTGGCTTTCGGTTAGTTTGTTTGATTGGTTTCAGTTCTATGAATGTGAACCAGTGTGGTGTATTTTGGGTCTGTTCACATGACACGCCAGTTTCAGATGTCCTTTTACAGTTATCTTTTTCAGCCTTGAGTTTAATTATGAGTATAATTGGATTTCTGTAAGGCTTTTGTTTCGTTAAGCCCCTTTCTTTATTCATTTATTAGGTCATCTGGAGAGCAAGTCAAGTATAAAGCGTGTACTGGCCATTACAGCTGTGTTGGCTCTGGGCTACTCCATCACACAGGTAATGACAGATAATGAGAGATTAGGTATTGTTAAGAACTTCACTGAACATCACACAGAAAGACACTTTCAGCAAACTGCTAATCTATGTGTAGTTAAATTAAAAGAGACTTTGTTTCAGGGCACACTAGAGATCCTATATCCAGACAGTCATTTGTCTGCTGAGGACTTCAACATCTATGGTCATGGAGGACGGCATTTCTGGTTGGCCAGTTCCTGCTTTTTTTTCCTGGTCAGTAATCTGTGAGGAATAAAATACAAGTTAGACTTGATTCGTGACTACTGATGTCTAATGTTGTTTTTTTCCCCTCTGTACAGGTGTACTCTTTGATTGTGATCTTGCCTAAAACTCCAGTGAGGGAGAGGATATCTCTTCCATGTGAGTTATTCCATTCTTCATTCTAAAATGCATCAAAAATAAGACTTGAGATGTTAAAAGAGAAGCATAACATATCATGAAATTATCATGAATGGAATATATCAATATATCCATAAGAATGTGTGCATTTTGCTTTCTTTTTCCAGCTAAGAGGAGTTTTTATGTGTACGCTGCTATCCTGGCTTTACTGAACCTCGTCCAGGGCCTGGGCAGTGCTCTGCTATGTGCTGATATCATAGAGGGACTCTGGTCAGTATAATTTTTTGTTTGTGATATCCTTAAAAAAATGGACCCATATTGGTACTAAATATTTGGGAAAAAAAGATCCGTTGTGTAGAATGTAGAGGGACCTTGGCTATAAAGTATTGGTTTTATGCAGCATAAGAATTTTTTAAATAATAACCTGGACATGGATCTGGGTGGCTTGTAATTGAATTTGTTTGCTGGGTTGCAACTAGGAGAACTCTAGTTGATTCACTTTTTCTAATGTAAAATGTTTCTTTTGTTTTGTTTTGTCAGAAACCTGTTGCTTTTGCTTTCTGTCATTACTGATAATGATGATGCACTCTAAATTTGAACTGTATATTTGAACCTGGCTCTATTTTCTTTCTTCTGCACAAAAAACAGCTGTGTTGATGCCACCACCTTCCTGTACTTCTCCACCTTTGCGCCACTCATTTATGTCACATTCCTCAAGGGCTTCTTTGGGTTCGTACAAAGAATTAAATAAACTATGCCAAGTATTTTAGAGTTGCACTCGTGACAGTTGAACCCTGTTTCACTGCTTTCTTCCTTACCACAGTTCAGAGCCCAAGATCCTGTTCTCCTACAAGTCACAGGTGGATGAACAGGACGAGAGTGACGTCCATCTTCCCCCAACAGTAGCTACAACCATTGGCCGCAAGGAGCTGACCGACCAGGGCCTGTACTACTCCTCCACCCAGATCGATGGCTCTGGTCCTGGAAGCTCTCGTATGGTTGGAGCATACCTGGATGATGTCGCCTCCGGACCCTATGGGTCCAGCAGCATTAACAGCATTGAAGCAGATCGCTGGAGACCTATAAATGCATGAATCAATGAAGAGGACAACAGGAGAAGAAAGGTGGTTTCACAGCTGCACTCAAGCTGTTTGGAAGGGTACATTCAGAAGAGTAAGCCAAAAAAACATGCAGAACAAAGTTAGAGACCAAGAAAGAGTAATCTTGATCTTGCTTAGACGCCAGAATAAGTTAAGGAGTGGACACAGAGAGACATTTGCTAGCTAATTATATGGGGGACTGTGAATTTAGCAACTGCTTTTATAACACTGTTGCCAGAGTGCACTGCTGCTGTAGCTCCACACCAGGAGTACTGTTCCTCATCATGGCCCCGACAGACTCTGAATTGATTCTGCTCCACAGGCTGTGGGAGCTCACAGACTTCACACAGCACATTTTCTATCATTCCAGCATCAGACATCAACTGCTCAGTCCTCAGTGATGATGTTGTAACCCCAAGTCTTAAAAGTCTAACATTCTTTTGAAACTTAACATGTGTACATTCCCACTTAAAGCTTTGAGTGACAGCATCTCAACTGACTGTTATCTGCTGCCTTGTATTAGATCTTTGACTGTACTAGCTTTTTTTTTTTTTTTTTTTTTACTGATTCACTGTGCCTCTCTACACAGGGCAAGAGCTAGTGCTAATTCATTTTGATGGGTGTACTTTGTCTTCTGAAATAGGTGCTGTCCCTCCTGTGAACCAGTGAAAGGTGTTGTCTTGATGTGTGTCATTGCAATATGATAAGGAAACCAGTAACTCCTAAATACATACATTGCATGATTACATGTGTGATTGGAACTAATACACAGTATCAGACATGCCCTCATTTCCTATTAATATATCTATTCGATGTTAAAGATGACAAACCAACTACAAGGCTCTCTGCTAGGAATGCTCTCGACAGGAGAGCAAATCTCAAATTTTGTCCCAGTCATAAGCTCACAGCCTGTCATTTCTGTCCCCTCCCATGTTGATTGAGCTTTAAATTCTGTCATCAGATTATTCATTCCTGCTACTGCAGCAAGACTGCAGCAACAAATGCTCAAAAAACTCCATCAAAACTCCTTTGTTTCTTCTAAAAGATAAATGCCCTCAATACCTATTGCATACCTAGTTTAGCTTTGCCAGCTGCTGTCTTTTTTGCCCTGTGTTCACAGTTTCCATATGTTATAACAAGTGGTGTAATCAGACCATTTACAATGTTATTCAGTTTTAAGGTATCAAGTCATGGTATGGATACACAATAGGGATATTAACTTAAAATTCTCTGAGAAAGAGAAGCTCAGGCAGTTGTGTGAGAGGGGGGTTACGTATAGACAGTGTCAAAAAGAAAACAGCAATTTTCAGTTTTGGTCTTGAATTGTATGATTTTTGGTTCAACTCATGAAATCAGTTCTTGTTATACCTCCTGGTATTACTACAATACCACACTACAAGCGTTTTAAGCAGCCTCACACAACATTTGCTTAACAAGTAAATATGATGCGAGTTTCAACACACATGCTTACTGCTTGATATGAATGGATTACTGTATTTAAGCTAGCAGTGTTCTTTGATAGTGGTGACCTATGCAGAAAATACAGTTACATCTATTTTGTCATGATTTTAAATCAATAACAGTAAAAAAGTTGGATATTTCTGAGAAATTACAGTATTTGCCTGCCTCTTGAAATATTTTGTATTTAAGTTTGAGTGCTGGTGAAAGCTGCTGTATTACTTGGGGTTAGAATACTGATGGGGCAACAGTTTGCTATTTGGTGACAGGAGTTCACGAGGTACATTGTTAAGGAAGTGACATCCACTCTCTTAACGCACAAAATGTTTGATGTTGACATTATTTTGCAAATTATATATAAAATGCATTGATTTTATAATATTCAGTCCATATTAATGCAATGTATTGAACATTCCATGACCTACAGAATAAACCATGAACTCTGGCATATCTTTGCTGTGTGTGACACAACGCCACCCGTGGCTGGTTTAAGTAGTGCAGTACATCCACAGTTAAGACTCCACTCTGTGGTTTCTTGTAGCAAGTACACTCTGGGAAATAGCTTTTTTTCTGCACATTTCCACGTGGTGATGACACAACCGTTTGTCCTTTATTTCTCTTCCGTTATGCCGTGTTTGTCTTGCAAAGCCTCACATATCAAGCTTCATGTTAGCTAGCCTAAAGCTGGACTACAATTCCCATACACCCTTGATTGATTTAATAAACATGACCATGAGTCATTGGGTCTGATAACAACATCCAACGAATGAGCTTTGAGGATACTGCAGCGCCAGAATGACCTTTATTGAAGTGCTTTAACCACCGATCGCGTTCCCATGAATGTCTCCCTGTCCCGGCACTAGACAGGGATTTTACCCCCGTTCATACTCAGGTGGGAACGAGACAGCTGGTTAAAATGGGAAGTAATGGGAGCACGCGACGGAAAGTGTCGTTCGGACTGGACGAAGACGAGAAGGTCACAGTAATTGAAGGAGTAAAGGTAGATATAACGTGACGTTTTGAGATATTTTCCATTATATAGCCAAAGTTTGGCTCGTGTCAATAGTCATGAGGACGAGTTATGAACCGGTTAGCTTTTTCGGTGTTGTCACTGGGCGCACCGGCGGTCTGACGGGTTCCAGGTCCCCAGATGACCCCTCCACGGTCAGACCCCCCCTCTGTCTATGGTATGCCCCGGCGATTACTAGTACTTTCTCTTTCAACGTATGTACCTTTGCTGCTCGTTTATTTGATTAGGATATGTCAAACTAGCTAGTCCTAGAATGCCAATAATCGTAATGCTGCAACATGCCATAAAGTTTTTACAGCCACAAATAGCTTAAGTTAAATGTTAGCGACCTTCGCTTTTCGCCGGCATTCAAGAGAGTTCACTCACATTAACGCTACAGTTACATGAAAGCTGCCGTACGTTAGTCAGCATTTTTACCACTTAGTGATAGAAAATGTTGCAAAAACAGTTTCAGCTTCAAAAACCAAACCAAAAAAATTACATTTGTTTGTTCATGAACCTGCAAACTGTAGTGTGATGTCGAAGTCCACGAAGTGTCAGTGAGTGTAACCCTCTTTTACTCTGTCGGGGGGGGGCACTTCAGGAGGCAGCATCATCTCCCAAACCAAGAAGAAAAAAAATCCGCTCTTTCCTTAAAACACAGATGTCCTGTATGCACACCAAGGAGCTTTTGTGTTTGTGTATATGTTTATGTGCATATTTATCCCATCCAGCTCTCAGAGGATGTGCTCCGGCGGATGAGGGAATCTCAGGGGTCTGACACGGGCAGGTCACCCTCTCCTCCGCCAGGCAGTCACAAACCAAGTGAGTCCAGTACAAGACATTTCCTTTCTCCCAGAGTTCCCACAGCTGCACATGTCCTCACACTGTGACTGATTAAAATGTATCAGAATAAAACACAGTTCCACTGCTGTTACTTTTTCAAGTTGATCATTATAGAGAGGACAGAATATATTCAAATTAGCTGTCTTAATATGAGTACTTAAATGTATCAGAGTATTTCAACATTATTTTCATTGTTGTTATTTTAATTTTTATTATTTTATTTATCTGATTGTATTGCATTTTATGAAGCACTACACTTCTTCTTTGTGTGTACCTTGAGTTACATCAGTTGTTATTTATTGGAATAATTTTAGAGACAATGATTTTAAAAAGCTGTCTAGTTCATTACTCTGCTCGGCAAACCAATCCTTTTTGAATCCTTATAATATCTTTTTTTTTTCAGGTACAAAGCCAACAGGCCCATCTGCTTCAGAAATAAAGGAAGAAATACGCAAAAAGTAGGGGCTCATTATGTGAAGGCCAGTGACCTTTTTTGTTGTTTTCCAGCCATATTTGGTGAAGGACCTGCTGTAACTTTTCTTTTATTTGTCTTATGTAAGTCCATTTGCCCAAAATGTCATCCAGTTTTTGTTATTTTGTTAATAACTTGAACTTGGTAAACAGTAGATTGAAAAAGACAGCTATTAGCTAGTGGAAGTGACAGATGTCTAAAATAGCAAGCATGCTAATGTGTAATGTTTATGGTGAACATATAAACTCCGGGTGACCTGTCAACACTGTCTGTGCGGACGTGCGCCGCCTGTTTTATGTTGTAGGCATGTTGCTATGCTGTTGGAATGCTCATGTGCTATCCTTAGCCTCTACTGATTTACATGTTGGCAAGTTCAACAGTTCTAATCCATTCCCTATGTAATTCTGCTTCCCGGAAGTTTGTTTGGCATGAGATACAGAATATTATTATATTTCAACTTTTATTAGAGCTATAATCCATTCTCATTAGTGATTGTTCAAACATTTAACAGGAACTTAGATGACTCAGTGCTGAGCTTGTTATTTCTTGATAAACCAACTAGATTTGATTTGAATGTAGCACCTAAATTAGATAACACAGAACTGTTCAGCAATATTTTCCATATAATCAGCATTCCTCCATAGAATAATGATGAACTGTCTTTGTAAACAAGAATTTGCATGTTTGGGGTATTTTCTCTGGACAACTAAAAGTTAAATAGTAACACCTTTTTTTTTTCCTTCCACCCCCTTTAGCTTTGAGCGTCAACAGGCCCTGGTGCAGGAGCAGTTGGCCCAACTGGCCCAGAGGGAGAGAGAGTCAGCAGCAACCACGGGCCTAGGTGAACTGGCCCCTTCCCTCATCCTTGAGAAAGGAAAGGCCTATGAGGAGCATGAAAAGGCCAAGATACTGGTAAGTGGTGCTTACTGGGTCAATAGGTGGAGTAAGAGCTGTTCTCTCCACCAGTGGCCCTGATATGTTAACTTTAATTTACTAAAACACCCCCCAAAACTATTGACTTTATGTCTTATTTTCCACTTTGTCAAAATGGCAGACCACGTGTATTACAGATTAGTGTAAAACATTTGTGTTCTTGTGCAGAGAATTTTTCATAGCCATTTAAAAGTTTGAAAGTAGCTTGTCTGAGACACAGTTGAGGCTGCCCTCTATTTAGGTTTTGTCAATGAGTTGTCGGACTCAGGCTGGTAAATCCTTGGCTAAAGTCAATGGGTGAAATAGGCAAATATTTCAATATTTTACACATATATCAGATAAGTATTTCATATTTTCATATGTGTGGAAATAACTTGATTACAGATTGTATTAAGTAATGTAAGGGGTTTGACGCCTTCAAATACAGGTGCAAATACAGTCATGTCTGACCATCAATAATGATTACATAATAAGAGGATGGCTCTATTAAACTATTTAAAATAACAAAAGAAATTGCAAGCCACAAAAAATCACCTAAGATCCTTACTATATTTAAAAATAGACCACGCTTCATTTTGTATTCTCCAGTAGGTATAGTATAGCAGTTTTTCTTCAGAAACATTTTGTGTCAGTCAGCAGCACCCTCTACTGCTAAGACTTTGACTTGCACCTTTGGATTGAAGCTCCAGTAAGTTAGGATGAAGCCCCTGGCCTCTTTTTTGCAGGTGGCAAGCCAAAAACACTCTTGTAACAGCAGACTATCATATGTTTGAGAGAAAATGATAAGAATATTAAAAATGTGATTCTATACTTGCCGTTTAATTGTTAGTAACACTGAAGTTGGTATGTACAGTCAAATTGTTGCACTTTTTGGTGATTGCACTTTTTTGTTTCACTCATGTGGCATAGTGTTTTCTCAGTCCTTTCTCAGCTGTTCTCTGCACTGAATAGATTATATTAGTGCCGTGACAGTGGGAGCAACATAAATATAATAGCCCAGATGTACAGTTTCTCTCTTTTTTAGAGCACCAAAATCCCACATTCCTTGTTGTCTGTTGAGGGACAAGTACGGTCATCTATTTCAACAGGCTTTATTGACAATAAGAGTATTTAACAAATGATGGAAACAGGAACATGACCAATGCTGTCTTCTACAATGAATGTTAGTACTTATCGCCTTCAGAAAAACAGGGTTTACATTTGATTTGCAATTTAAGCAAATTGATTAATGTAACATTAGCAATCAGTTAATCAGTGAGTTGTAATTTAAAAAAAATGTAAAATTGTAGCTCACTAAACCATATCAATTGCATTTTTTCCACAGTCAAAGATTTATTTACCCAACAACAGATTGGATATTTTCTGACCGTATAGTGGAGATTGTGAAACGTATGAAGATGTTAAGGCCTAGATGCACTAAACAAGCTTAATATATCTTCTGTGAGCGTACATCGATTGATCAATTACATTTTATTTGTCTTTTCAAACACTTAATGACTGCTTAATTGATGGTTGACTAATAGTAACGCATTATGATTAACCACTGCCTCTTGGCAAAAGCCTGTTTTCTTAGATGCATTTATCTCAACACACACTATTTGTTTCTAGTTTGTGTTTAGAAATAATGATTGTGGTGATTGTTGCCTGTATGTTGCTTTCTTTGATAGTTCTACTCTGTTGGTATTTAAAATGTGCTTGTTGTCAGTACATTATTAATTTGTTTGCAATGAATCAACCCGCAGTGCAACTTGTGGGAGTAAAAAGAGGTTGTCACTGGAGAAACACTGTGTGTGTGTGTGTGTGTGTGTGTGTGTGTGTGTGTGTGTGTGTGTGTGTGTGTGTGTGTGTGTGTGTGT
>JAQNCA010000014.1:18336729-18354613 GCA_029783725.1 Acanthurus tractus
ACACACGCACACGCACACGCACACGCACACGCACACGCACACGCACACGCACACACACACACACACACACACACACAAGCTTTCCAGACCATGGAGGTTTCAAGCCCAAATCAAGCATGAAGCGTTGCCAAGCTGGTGCATCTGGTGACCCTCATGGTACAACCACAGCAAATGTAAGTCAGCTGTGCAAAGATAATCAAATATATTGAGATCTATTAATCAATATGTTTTTCTAGAAGGGACATAATTAATTTCTTTATACAGGGAAATTATTTATCCCTTTCCAGCTATAGAATTGTTTTGTAATCACAGGAATGTTCTCGTGGTGAACATTAAAATTGTGGCTGGATCGTAGCTCCCATTTATTATCATGTCATAAACCATCTGAGTAGCTTTTTTGAGGAAGAAAACAGGGTCAAAAAAGTTATTGAGATGGTCAGAACTATGCTAGTTTTAACCACCTGACAAGCACTTCTGAAGAAGAACTTGTCTGCTTTATAAATGAGGGTCCTGAAGCCTTGATTCCAACAGGCAAGTCCCCTTGGCGTTGCGTCTCCAGAGCTTTTTTGTTCCATCCTTCACACGGCTTCATACCCCACAGGAAGTGTTTGGCCTATTGACTTGTTTAAATTGTGTTGACTTGGATATTTTACATGTGCTGAAAACAAATTCCAATGTGGTCATTAAAGTATCTTTGTGTTTATGATATTTGCGTTTCTTCAATTCTTCAATTTGTAAGTAGGCTGCCTGGTTAAATAGTTTCCATTTTTTGCCAACATGGTGTCCGTCAAGCGATACGACCTGATTAGGAGTCTGCATTGAGTGTTTGATTTTAAAAGTTGGCTCGCTGCCTGATGTCCATGAAGCATGTGTGTATGTTTTAGTGGCATCATAAGCATTATTTGAGTGGCTGCAGTCTGCTTTATCAGCCATGACCTGATGTCAGTGGAATCTGTGGGTGACCGTTACTACTACAGATCCCCTCAAAGTGCAAAAGTTTGCAGCAATTCTAATCATATTTTAAAAAATGTGCAAAAAAAAAGGTTTTAAGGCTCTATCGCTAATTTCCCTGTTTGTGATTGTGCACAAGGAGATTTTTTTATGGAAGTCCCGCATTCAAATTATATTCAGACTTAAGTCATTCATAATTAAGAAACTTGTACTTATTTATAATTTACTAACCAGATTTGTTTTTACTTTTACATAAGTACACTTCTCAAGTGGTATTTTTTATTTTTGCCAGAGGTTTTGTTAAAGGGAATAATTTTACTGTTACTTGAGTTTAGATTTTCAATAATCTACCCACTACTCCTTGCAGTGCAATAAGAGAGAAAAGCATTTTGTTGTTTGTTACCTGCAGTTGAATTTATTCATGCATGGTTCTCTTCAAAAATATACATAAACTTTTGGCTAAACTACCTTTAATAAGTCGTGGTTTGGGATTTTTAGTCAATTAGTCCATATTCTTCTTTATGTCGACTGAGGGAGCACAATTAACTTGATTGATAATACATTAATAGTACATTTACGAGCTTTGTGTTAGTAAAAATCTTGGGGAATATATGAGCCTTGGTCTATTTGGAATGCTTTCCTGGCTGTGTTTTTGCTAGCTCAGTCGATCCAGGCTCTTAATGCTCAAACTGAGGATGGCGGTCGCCAGGGAGCTCAGAGCCATGAAAAAACAATGAGTGGATGTACCTGAAATGCCATTGTCCGCTATGGCCCATGGACTGCACCAAACTGCTGGGGTGTGTGTGTTTGTCTGTGACTGTATCACAACCAGCCCCTTCACCTCTCTTTTAAAGTCTATCATCTATGGAAATGGGACCTCCACACTCCTGTGAGCACTCTGTAGGGGTCCACAAACACACACACACACAAACACAAAACACAAACACACATAAACACAAACACACACACTCTCACACGCACAGACTCACAGACACACACAGCCTGCCACCAAAGAGCAGGGAGGTTAAACAGATGGCATCGGCTGTATCCGTTACACAGATTACTCAACACACACACACACGCACGCACATGCATGCATACACATACACACACTCACACATTCTGCAGTAACTGGCTTTGTGAGTTCACCTCATTTAACCGAATGGTGTTTTTATGAGGCATGGCAACATTAGAGCCACCCACTGCTCTCATCTATCCCTTTCTGTTCTGTGTCTAATGCTGGACTGGGAGCACTTGATTTGAGTGGGCAAGGCTAGATGCACCCAAATATGGTGTCCTCTGTATCTGTGTTACATACTTTAAATGAATGTTATGTGATTTGGTGATAAAAGTGTTGTAACATATAAAAGTCTAGCATATGCTATACTCATCATTTAAGACATCAAACATACACTGTTCTATGAGTAAACATAGAGAAACACATTGTAAGCTGTTATTTCTCAGTTCTGTCTGGCAAAGTCCTACTAAGAGCTGCTGTGAAATAAACTATAAACTCACATCTGTGTAACATCATTGCTCTTTAACATATTAATCTGTGATCTGAAAATTTAAAGCTAAAATAAAATTACCCATTGAAATAGATACATGTAACTGTCATTGATTTAAAACTGGTTCATTTTGTTGGTGCAATTCTTTGACTTAAAGATATACTCAATAATGTTTTAAAAGCAAATTTGTTATTGGGCCCTATGCAAAGCCACCGTTGTTGCATTTATGCACCATCTGTCTTGAGTCCTCTGTGCTTTATGTCCCTATGACAGCTCAGTGATATTTCATCTGTTGCTGTAAGACATCAGTTCAACCAACACTGGCTAAATTGGCTACTCATTTCAAATACTGGAAACTGTTTTATGTTTTTCAGCATTTTAACTTTTTTCATCATCTAAATTTACTCTCTTAAATTAAGGGAAACCGCTGATAAAAACCATCTTGAATGAGAATCACTGAGCTTCTTTCAATTCAATGAAGAGGAACAAGACAGATGGGTGAACAGGGCAGGGGGTGTGGAAGGACAGCTGACATGCAGGGGGGGGGAGTATGTACCAGAGTGAGAACATCAAAATCTTCAAGAATGGTTTTAAAGAGAAAACCAATCTAAGGATTAATGTAAAGAAACTGGTATGTTGTTTTATGACCTTGGAAAATTACCAAGTTAGGTGCTTACTGATTGCATGTTGGGACACATTGGAAACCTTGTGGGAGAGTTAAAAAGCACAGTTACATCTCTCACAACATCAGACATCTGGCAAATTAGGTTTTATAACTAACAAGTAGTCCTCAGCCTAACATGTGCAACTTGTACATAATGGTGATTACTCTTTGACTGGCTTTACTAACCCTGTTTTCTCCTTGTTTCACTCATTTCTCCTGTTGTTATCTCTCTGTCTGCTACATGTTTATTATCTGCCTCATTCCTAAATGCTTCTGTATTTATCTTTATTTTATTTCCCTCATTTTCCTTATTATACCTGTCTTCTCTGTCTTCCTCTATTTGTCTCAGTCTCTTCCTAACCCTGTGCCTTCCTTATAACCTCTACCGTCTCACTAACCCATTTTCCTCTCGCTCTCCCAGCCAGCAGATTTGGATGCCTGGGTAAGCAACACTACCATCGCTGCTGCCTCCTTTTTAAAACTCAGTTTTCTTTTCCTTTCTCTGTCTCCTTCTCTCCCTTTTTCTTCTATTCAAATGTCATGTTTTCATTGTGCATTAAAGCGAGGCTGTGAGTGTGCTGCCGCCACCATTCCACATAACAACACTTTGGGAGGTATTCAGCTAGAAAATTACACATCATCTGTGCTGCTAGCAGAGGTGATTTTACACACAAACACACATATATACACACACAGTCCTTAAGCATCAAACAGGCGCTGTAAAAAGAAAAAGTGCAGTGAACACAGTAGAAGGATTTGCAGATAGAGTCTTTGGGGATGCATGTGCCTGTTAAGTTAGGATAAGATTAGATTGGATTACAATAAATGTAATGTCAATCTGTGTGTAAGTGTGTGCATGTGCACAGATTGTCTGTATTCAACATATCAACAAAGAGCCCAGAAGATCAGTAGATCATCCAGAGAAGATGCCACTGCTCCATGATCTATATCACAATCACTAATGCGCAAGTCTGGTACAGCAGTCACTCACCATTACACCATGGCTTAGCACTCAGCTTGTGTCTGTCTGTGTATGTGTGTGTTTGTTTTACACCCTTTACATTTCAGTGCTACATAAATCCATGCCCCACTGCTGCCTTTTGCCTCCTCACTCCCAGCCAGCTCCATTGTGTTCATGCACCACGCAGTGTTCATACTGCTGCAGCAAGGCTTAACTCATAGCCCTTATTAGTTAGAACCAATGAGTGTTTACATGTGTCACAGTGCTGATTGGTAACCATTCAAACATACAGTGACACATATATGTTTACATGTTATTTATTCATGCTATTCAAAGGTGCAGAGATGAAGCTTATTAACAGGCATGTGCCTGTTTAGTCATTCTTGCTAACTTCCAACCTCACTTCAGCAGGTGTTATGACAGCTATAAAAAACTTAAAATACATCAAAACAGGAATCGGCACTGTGACACCAGTAAACACTCTTTGTCTCTAAGCTCTACAGATCAAATGTTTGTATGCTGGAGAGAATTAAACCCCATTATGTATACTTTATGCACGTTTTCCTATCCTTTTATGTCTTTTAGCCATAATATGTGATGATAAAGCTGCTGGGGTTGCTCTTTGATCTGCTGTGTTCTTTAAACAGCATGACCAAACTTCTGACAGACACATATTACCACTAAAATCTAAACCATGCCACAAGTAATTGAGTGTATGTTTTTTTCAACTCACTGCCACTCAGTTAAGTTTTAGTTAGTTTAAACTGATATATTTCCAAAAAACAGAATTTATATTTTCATGTTATGACGCAACCATACCTTATTGCAAAAAGCTGTAAGCTACAGTTTGTACAAAAAGTGGATGGATTAATAATGCACAGTAAGTGAAAACAAAAAGATGATGGCATGTTGGAAGAAGCACAATAGTTTACTCATTTACTCTAATATCTTGACAATGCTTGCTGTTGTCTTAAATTTTGAATCATGCACAGCTCATTTGACTGTCTTCGGTAGCTCTTAATTACCTTCTCTGCCTGTTAATGATGTAAGTTTGGTTTCATACTTATCATGAAGCAGTCCCTTTTTTTCTGTATGAAATTGTGTAATGATATTGATACACTGTGAAGCCTGACGCTGGTGGCCAAACCAATCATGAAACTTGTTACATCATCTGGCAAATCTCTTCTCAAGAGTGAATCTTTTTCTCTAACACCCTAAGTGCATGAATGTTTCTGACACCAAGCTAAACTGGCAATGTGTTTTCACAGTGTATCTTTTTGATGTCTGCCTCCTGTCTTCCTCTGCTTGCATGCTGCTATGGCCATGGCCCAAACTATTGGTCTTCCTACAGCCAATCTGCCATCTTGCTGCCTGTCAAAGCTTGGCTCAGCGGGCATATTAAAGTGTTTCACCTCATCTTATCGCCAGCATCGCCATGTCAGCCCCTGCTGCCGCTGTGCCAGTCACATGCCACCTGACTAGTTTTGTAAGTCCTGTCACATTAGATGAACCCTCTACAAAATAGTCTTTATTTCACGTTTTACTATGTGGTGTGTATGTGATGTGCTCTCAATATTATGTTAGATTTACATGAAGCACTGTAGATTTGTGATATGTCCATAGACTAGTGGATGTACCAAGTGTAAAGCAGCACTTGAAATGTCGGACATGATAAAAAAAAAAAAAAATGCATCGAGGGGGTCGTGTTTAATTCAATTGTTTTTGCTGTTGCCTTTTTTAAAAATAACAAAAAACCGAAGGTCATCGTTTTCCCCGATTGCAACTCTATGGTATTTTGCTGTAATGTTCAGTCATTGACATGCAACACTGTCGATAATCACATATAGACTCGCTGTCCAATTGGACATACACTCAGAGCTGAGCAGGGGAGAAACAGCTGATGTGAAGATGGTGTTGCCAGTAGCAGTTACAAACATGCTCGGTACTGAACTACACACCAATGTGCTGACAGACACCGTTTAAAACAATAACCTTTAAATGAAACTTGGCTTTTTAGCAACTGGTCATTTCCAGCCTGCTGGGCAGTAAGGGCAACAGGTTGCCTCATTTCCACTTCCCTCAGCATTTACCTCTGGCTGGTGTCTTGTGTGTGTGGCATGCTTATAGCAAAGGAAGTGAATATGTTGTTTCAGCTGATTTCTTTCAGCAACATCTTAGCCACTAAGGAACTGCCAGTCAAAAAAACTGGAACCTTCATTTATTTTTCCTTCTCATTTGTCAATTAATAAAAATTCAAAATTTACACAAACCTTTGCATGTCATGTTAGTGGAGCAGATTGTTGTGTCATCCTTTATATTCGTCCATTTTTTTTTTTAACCAAAAGGATTTTTATTTTGTTCTTAGATTTTTTTGCCCTCTTTTCTCTTGTCTTATTTACTCTCCCTCCTCTTCATCTTTCTCAGGCCAAACAGCTGGAGAGGAGGGAGAAGGAGCTGGCCAGCATCTCCAGCTTCTATAAGGAGCAACTAGAAATTCTGGAGAAAAAAGTAAGAACTATTTCCCATCTTATTAACAAAAGGATATCTTGAAGACTTTTTCTGTCAGCATGTTTCTTCAACTGGGCTCATTAGTTGCATTGCATTAATCAAAATCATATTCATTATATTGATGGTTCACAAATGTGTGAAATTACAGAGGTCCTGCAGTAATTATCTTGCGTTTTCAAGCACCATGGCTTTGTATCCTCTTTCATCATTCAGAGGCTTTTTTTGTGGGGTTAGGGAGTGAGATACCAACACTTTAAAAAATTGACATGTATAAAAGGAGACTCGCTAATGAGATAAAAAGATCCCGTAGGCTTTCTCTGAAAAGAAGCCTTTAAATACCAAGAATCTCAAAACAAGTCTTTAAGTGACATATTACTCACTCGGTTTGAAGAGTAAAATCTCTCAGAGACACAAGACACTCTTCCCTATCTTGAAAATGTCAAGCCCACATACCGGTGTCAAAATGTAAATGTAAATGAATTGAAAGTTTCAGTAGGCAGATGGGAGTCACGACTTGCTGTTGATGGACCAGCACTCAGGAGAGGTTTCACAGTGATGGCTCTCCCTGAGAGCTTCAGTTGTCTAATCAAATGTACTGTGCTTTTCTCATAACTGTGTCCTCTTGCCAGCAACCCTGTGGTCTTTTCAAAAAATAGGAAAAAAGTAAAAGCTGTTTGTTGGGTGCTTTTAAGAAATTATGAACTGTGTTCCCTCCACATAAGCACTAATGCGTCATTGATGTTTTGCACCCTGTAAAAGCCAAAAGCTTGATGGTTTGATAAATGTTGCTTTCTTACAGAGTAAACTTGGGCAGATTTGTTAAAAGACTTTGTGAGCAGCAAGGTTGGTACTGATGATTTTAGGGCAGGAAAATAATTTCTTTATAGATGGACAGCGGCAAGAAGAAAGGACAAGAGGCAGGGAAATAAATTGGAGTGCATCTAAAGTAGAAAGCTATCAGAAAAGGACAAATGACACACTTAAAAAATATGAACAAAAAATGTCAAAGGTAGTGAGCACACACAGAGACTGTACAAATATTTTCTGATCTATTGAGGATACATTGACAGTAACTGGAAACAGCCTACAAATTAAAGCGATGAAGGCTGGAAAGGTACAGGTAAACACACAAACACTTTCAGCCTCCCCGGCCAATCCTGCGTTTCTCCCATCCACCCACAAAGCTTCCCTCCGGTATTCAGAAGACACACTTTGGGACTTGACTCACCCTTCACCTGTATTTCCATCCCTCCCTCATCCAGCAGGACCCATCAGGCTGACGAGGGACCTTATCTGTTCCCCGGCACTCGCCTTCTGTAGGCCTCTGAGAGAACCTTTTACATAGCCAAGTTAAATGGAAGGGCTCCTGCATACCGTGTGGCTAGCAGCATACACTGCAATGCTTAACGGAGGAGACTGATTGGCAGACGAGTGGAGGATGCTCTATCTTTCTCCACTCGCCACTGCGGTCGCTTTTTCTATCGCTTTTTTCACCCCTCACTTGCTCGTAGCTGAACTGCATGCGGATGGGGGAGTGAGAAAGAGGGGGACTGAGAGCGAGAGATAAAGAGGCTATATGGACTGTGCATTAAACAGACAGTCTATCCTGAGCCGGCGTCCATCTACCTCCTTCTCTTCCTTCATTTTCCAATCTAGCACTCCATTCATCCGGGCCTCCTTTCATGCCCCTTTTCCTTTACCCTGCCCATTTTTCTTCCTTTCACTCTCTCATACCTCTGGCAAATACCAGTTGTGCTCAAATAAATGGCCTCTTAAAAAGTGAATTGTGACTAACATAGGCCATATACATAAATGCAAAACACTATTTGAAACGGTAATATGTCTCACTTTTTACATAAATTCTGATCCAAGCATGTTACAACAACTTCACATTGCTCTGTCTCCCTCACTGTTAGTATTTTATTAGATCCTGTTAATGCAAAGCAGAGATTAAAAGCTGATGAAAGCCACGGTGTAAGTGTGAATTTCAGTGTGCGCTTTTATTCTTTAAATGATGTCTAAGGTGGGAGGTTTTTCGTACATACATGTTAAAGCAGACACTCAAGCTTGTGTGATTGTGCTGTCTGGATGTGCTGATGATCTTAGACAGAGATTTAAGCTTAAGGGTGAGAGCATCCAGATTAGAAGGAAAATTCACTGATAATTGGTGTGTGATCTTCCCCTGAATCAACATTTTACTGTGGCTTAGCAGGAGCCTTCTCTAATACCTCTTGTGTGTGTGTGTGTGTGTGTGTGTGTGTGTGTGTGTGCACGTGCGCGTGTGTATGTGTACGTGCGCGCGTGTGTGTGTGCGTGTGTGTGTGTGTGTGTGTGTGTTTGGGGGGGGTGTTGATTGCCTGTTTGAAAACACACAAAAGTGCCAGTTTGTGTGTCCAGTTTGCCTAAGGGATGAATGACGATAACAGACTGTCGTGTTTGTCCAAAGGCTGTGAATGCTGTCCACTACTGACAGTTCTGAGTCCACTACTGACACAAAAGGGAAAACAGCCCTGTGTGTGTGTGGGTATGTGTGTGTTTGTGTATGTGTGTGTGGATATTGTGACAGATCTGTGTGAATGGTGTCACTTTAGAGGTAATTGTGATAGAGTGGCCAATCTACTCCGCATCATTGCATTTCCTCCCTTCCACAAACATACAGTTTCACTCACTAAAAGACATCCCAAGACTGACCCCCTCCTCACCCAAACATACCAGCACACCCGCTAGCTTCCCTCTCTCTCTCTCCCAATCCTCTCTCTCTCACTCTCTCTCTCATTTATTTTTTGGATGCCTCCCTAATCTCTTCCCAGTGTACAGGTGGAATATAGGCCTATCTGTCTCCCAGTGGCAACATACCCTGTGACTCTGTAAACAAGTCTCAGTTTAAAATTCACCTCTTTTAATCTCCCCCCCCTCTTTTAAAAAATTAATCCGTCCAGGCGTGGAGCGTGAAACAACCCCTCCCTAAAAAACCTGACATCAGCCCATCTCAATCCACAGCTGCTGGAGGGTGTTCAGACGAGTGTGCAGGCAAGGATCATCAGAACACCAGCATTGACGTACAAACAGATTTAGTCACACACCTGCATGTATGCAAGCTTACACTTCCACATACACACACACAAACACACGCATCCACACTAATCCCCTCCATGAGTCTTTCCAACAACCCCCAAAACCTTACTTTTCCCCCCATTGAGGGTTATCATCCCCCCTTTCTGTCTCTCCACATTGGGCTTTTGTCCCCACGGGTGCAAGTGACTGGGTAGAGCTTAGACTGTGTGCTCCAGTGATAGTGCTGCCACTTCTCTGGTGTCATTAGACACTGGGGCTGTTGCTGTGTCTGTTCAGTCAACATACACAAAAACATGTTGACACTCCCAAAAACAACACACATCCTTGAGATCCCCCAACGTTTTCACTAGATAAGCTGTACCTGCCAGTTTAATAGTTTAATTCTTCAATAGGAATAAAGCAGTACCAAAAATTAATGATGCCAAAAATGACACAGTAAAAAGTTCATGGCGCAGTATTTAATACAAATATTTAAAAAGGAAAAATTATTAAAAAAAGCAGTAAATTTGAAGTCAACAGAATTTCCTTTTATTAAATTTGGTTTTCATTTTATAAAGAGCAACTTCTGCTCACCCACTTTAGCGTGATAAAATAAAAATATCCAGCCATGTCCAAGCGTGCAAAAACAAGGACAAAATGTTATACTTGCAAAGCACTATTTGGAGAACTTTTTTCCAGTTCATTTACCCCCAGCACTTGTCATCAATACATTGCATTAAATTATATAAAATATTAAATGTTGCATGCCCTACAGTATGGATTAGAACATCCATAACCAAAGGTGTAATTTATGTAAGTGTATTTATGTAGATCTTTCTTCTCTGAAGTTTTAAATTTTTTGTAAAGCAAATATTGAATCTGGAATTTTAGCTAAAAAACATTTCCAATAGACCATTTAATGTTCACTACATTAACAGCAGCTTTTTCTTGGTCTTGGACGGGTGCAAAATAAGAAAAGGGGTGGAGGAGATAAAAACCTTCTATGACTTTCCACCATGACAATACTGCTAAATGTGTTAATCTATTTATCCTCTTCCAAGTGGGAGGTACAGCATCAACCTCTGCCTCAGTCATCAGTGAGAAGTTTTATTTTACCTTTAAGCCATCTGCTTCCTGTTTCCTTTTGCTGGTACCCAACTCTCTGTGTCCTGCATAATCTCAGGCACCCATGGGTTAAAACCCCTGTGGAGTTTTTTTTTATCTTGGACTGAACACTGCGTATCCCACAAGACAGCTACAAGCTTTCAAGTTTCAGCCCATGTTTCCTCTGTTGAGCATACCCACTGAGCCATTGACCTAAGGCTAAAGTCTAAGTCGCTAACATGTGACTAAGTTCTTACCACATTTTCCCTGATAGGCAGGAAAAGTATTGCAAGTATTTAAAAGTATTGAGGTTACTTGCACTGGCTGTCAAAAACCTTTCCCTTCCAGCATTCCAAGGCTCCCACGATTGCAGATACAACACCTACATTCAATGCTTACAGAGTTAACGGTCTTTTCCCCCCTTTTTGTCCAGATGTAGTTTAGAGGACTAGTCCAGAAATAAGAAATAGGGAGACTTAGCAGCAAAACAAGTCTAATCCTAAGTACTGCCCTTGAAAATCCAAAATAACTCCCCCTCCCCAGAAAACATAACTGGCAGGGATAAAGTCTAACTCTTGAAATGCTTGGCATTTCCAAGTGAAATATACAATAAAAAGGGGACAAAAATTCAGATGAGATAAGAAAGAAACTCTAGTTGGAAACATTTATTATTTTCTTCCCTAATGTACTGACCAATGTACTTGGTTCCAGATCTCTGAATTGCTGCCCACATTTGTTCTGATCGTCTTTATCCCCAGTTGGAAAAAGCAAAGTAGTCAATCAGAACTTTGTTGGCAGAATACAAAATGGGGACATTATCCTCTTGTGCCAACCAGAAAAACAGCCACAAAAACATTAAAGAAATAACTGTTTGAAATGTAACTTCTGTATTCATTTTAAATTTAAAACAAATATAGTAATGGACTGGACGAATATTTTAACACTACTGATTGGGTTAGATACCTTCTCGTTCTTTATACTACACTTATAACTTATACTCTCTCATCTTTAAAGAACAAAAAGGAAAACAATAGAGGGGCAGATTATTACATTAAAGTGAACACTAGCAGACAGGATTAAGGAAACAAGATGCCTATGACATTACTGGAGTCGTTTCCAACAGCAGACATTCAGATCAGGAGAAGCATGTCTGTGGATAAGTGTAAAATAATGAGATATGAAAATGTCTAGGGGGCACTGGAAGAGTAGAGGACTAGGGAATGCAGAGGAGGTTTTTGTGCTTGATCCCATCTCTTTCCCTCCTCAGTCACTTCAATTAATTTGCTCTCCTATCACCCCATCTATTGGGAATATCAGGAATAATTAACTAAAAGGACGAGTGCTGCTGATATTGGTTTAAAATGGTGATTACCGCTCAGTAAATGTGTGTGAAAGGGTGGGGAAAGAGATTTTGCTTTGTGTTTAGGGAATTCTGCACAAACTGCATATGTTTTGACTCAAAACCTGTAAGGAGATCATTCACACTGTTGACTTCCTCCTAGTCAGTGAAACACCTTGAAACACAACAGTGTGACCAATGATTTTTCCAGTTCACGTTCGCTGTGTAGGACATTGCCCTCTAGACACGGCAAGCTCCATCGTAGTCTCGTGATTGTTCTTCTTTTTTTTCACATCAAAGAAAGCATCATTGAATAGCAGCAGGCCATCAGCATTTAGATTTGTAAGCACTGCAAAATTCAAAGGTTGCTAATTTAACAAATATGACATTTCTGATAGTGCTTTATGCATTTTGCTTATTGTCACTGACTTATTAGTCTAAATTAAATCTATAATAATAACTGAAAAAGTGGTAATGTTATTCAAATAATACAAATTCTCTTGTTTTTTATGTTTTGAAATAGTTTTTTTTTTTTTAAAGTAGACAAAGTTAAAGCCATGAAACAAGTTTCCACAGTACTGAAAGCAACATATGCTGGAGAAGCCAATTTTATTCAAAATATTCATGATATTAAGTGAAATGGACTTTCTGTAGAGCTGTAAAATGCTCCTAAATTGATTTTAATTTTTTTTTTTTAACTTTTTCTCCCTGTCTCTTTGCTACAGAACCTTGACATCTACAAGCAGACGGCTGAAGAATACGACCAAGCAGCTACTAAAGCTGAGGCTCACATCCGGTAAGTGCTTTAAATTAACTGTGCAACACAATTTTTTTGTATAAAACCATTCAGTTTACTCATGCCATTGTTTCTTGTGTTTTTATGAGCATAGCAGTTTACTAAACAATCGCCTGAATAATCTGTTGGTTGAGGTTAGGATGTTTTATGCACAGTGAATAATGGAAACCAGCTCTGATTAGCGCAAAAGTTGTCAGAATGTTGTCTGCTATTAATACAAACAAAATATCGTCTGCACTTGTCAAAATATTGTTCTCCACACAGGCGTTGGTGAGACTGGGTGATAATTTACCATTATCACTTTTTAGTAGTCTTGCATCTAATAATTTAGTAATAAATTCCAATATTTCCATAAGAAAGCCTCTCCATAATCCTGACTGGATGAATGAAAAGGGATATCTCCTTGACAGAATGAGAGTTTAAAGCACTTTGAAGTAAATCTAAAAAAAAATAAATTAAGCATTTTGATAAACATATTGTTCAGTTTTTACTTTGTAATAATGTCATAACAAACATGCAAAACAAAAGAAATTCTGTGGCAGTGCTTCCTCTAAACCCCTGCTGATTGGTTTTCTCTCCAAGTATAACAATTGTCTACTAAGTGCAGAATCATTTGACTCATCTTAATATGTTCAACATGTTTTCTGCAAAAACAAATTTTGAGAATATTACTACGTAATTATCCAAGAGTTAAGGACACAGGTCTCTAATACCTGCCCCTTGTATTGTCTAAATTTCTTGATTTTGTTCAATTCTACCACCTTCTTTCCCTTTTCTTGTTTTCTTGCTAATAAGAAATGGCAAAGAAAAAGGGAAAACTGCGAAATACACCATCAGTACCATACTCATTGCTTATATTTCACTAGGTTCTCCCAAGTGCTGTGAGACACAATTTGAAATGTGAAGAGCCCAATTAGCTGGTTTGGAATATGTATTGTCATCTGGAAATGAATTCTAATGTAAAGATTTGTACAAAAATTGGATATATTCTTGTGGTATATTGCCACTGTGTCCAGTGAATATTGAAATTTTAATATTAACATCCTTGCCCTATATCCTTTTATGTGTAGTGATCTTCCTCAATATAATAATTTGTTTTGTAGCCACAAATAGCTTTACAATAAATAATCAATGACTTGGCCTTTTAAATGGTCACATTGTGCTGGTAGGAGAACAGAGACAGCAGGATTTTACAAGAACGGAGACACCCCTCTAGAATGGCAGAGTTCAAACTTCACCTACTGTCAAAAAGCATGTTGGTTTCATTCAACACTGAACCAGTGCCACACTGGCACTGCAATAGTGTGTGGACCTCACCAATTTATGCCCCTCTGTATCACCCATTCTTGCCCCTTTTTGAACAGAGAGAGAGAGAGCCAAAGAGCTCTGCAAAACCAATTTAGTCAGGAAGCCATTCATTTTCCCTTTTCCCGCGTGCATAACAATGATTATCGCAAAACTGATGAAAGATGGCTAATTAATTCAGATCTTTCACCTGTTATTCTCACATATTCATTTCTTACCTTTTTGGTCTCTTTAACACTGAAAGCATTTGCATTTCTGCCCTCACTTCCAGTTCTTACTGTGCATCATTAAAATCTGAACTTAAAAAAATTGCTAAAAAGTAAAAATTGAATGCCTCTGAGACAAAACCTGCAAAACAAAAAAATGTATGAGCAACTATTTTCCCTCTGCCGCCAGCAGTGTTTGATCCAAACCTCTTGAGATCTAACTAAATCACAACAGCAATCATTCAATATTGGTTTAATTTGTGTGTTTTACAGTGATATTTAACTTAGAATATCTGAAAAGACGATGGTTAATGGAAAAAAACATATTTTTCTTCTTCCACTTAACTTTCAGTGTCTACAGTATGCACAGATATTACATGTGTAGTTAATGAATCTAAGATCTTTTAACTGGATAACAAAGGTAAAGTAAATGTGTTGCTGAAGACTATAAAGGGCTTGTGGTTGTGGGAGCTGCAAAAAAGGTATAATTCTAAACAAACTCGGTATAGTATCACTAACATCTGAATCTGAATCTTAATCAAGGTGCTGTATGTTGAAATGGCAACTTTAAAGTATAGGGGCTTGAGTCCCTCTTCATTTTTATTTAAACTTTTATACAGAATAAAATTCCAAACGCATCTGTCCTACACGCAAATGTGTGAATGTTGTTAAGTCTGTGGTGTAGTCATGTATTTTAGTCACACAGTTTAGTGCATTCATTGAAATAGCAAGAAGGAAGAGTATATCCTTGGTCCTTCTTGCTCGCTTTGCAATGCATGATGGGCAGTGACCTCATCCACAAAACTGCCATTTTCATGCACCTGGTCCATTGAATATAACAGAACATAATTCAAGCCCCAAATTTTGTCCAAATGATTACATTAACAAGGATTTGCTATTGTCCATAGCTGCATCGAAGGGGTTAGAAGATCAATTCTGCACGAGTTGCTGAAAAAGGAGTATTTTGTCCTGCCACAATGTGGTGTTCATTATTTTTTAAGTGCATACACACATGCACATACACACACAGGAATATACACACTTATGTACACACACATTCACACAAACTTAGCCTCTTTTTCTATCTCCGCCACACATACAGGCACACTTTGTATTCAGGCAGTCATGTGCTCGTCATGTTCTGTCAGCATTTGGGCAGCTTTTTATTGTGCCGTGGTCACGCTGTCATTTCACACTACACTGACCACCCAGTAATTAATCTATTTACCCACTGCTGAAGGGAGGGGGAGCAGTGGGGGTTGGGGCTGCAGCACAGTCTACCACATTATGTAGCTACAGTATGTCTTTTTCTTCCGACTTTGTATCTGTCTCTGTCTCCAGGTCTGCCTGTGAATTCTAAAATCTTTTCATTTAGCTGTCTCGTTCGCTTGTTATATCTCTGTCCATTGTTGTAACCATCTTCATTTATTCTTCTCAGCCTTTTTTTCTGAACTTTGATCTTCTTCTCTCTTCATGTTTTTGTGGCTACTAGAAGGAAGAGGAGATTGGAAAAAAGATAATTGTTTCCTTTCATAGTGGAACATACTGGAACTGCCACTTTCAACATTAAGATTGTTTCCTTGTCATCCTCTGGACAGTCTTGGTTGTACTGTTGCACCTGACCTGCACATCTACTAATGGGTAGATGTGCAAAACAACACACTGGCTGATAAAGCCACATGTATATGCGCAGAATAGATCTAAAAGATAGGAGTGTAAGAGTCAGGAAATGGAGCCCCTTCAGTATTCCTGTTATTCAGAGTGAATTACTGTAAAAAGAAATAAAAGTCATACTTTTATTTTGCTGATCAGCCAGAACACATCATTAAGTGGTAGAGAAGGTGATTAGTTTTCAACACTGATGGAGAAATATTCCTAATGGAAGACATTGCAGCTTGTGTCTGTTGTGTAAGGCTCGATCATTTGGGTACGAGGGTGCAGATCTTTTTTTTTTTTTTGCTATTTTTGAACGCCAGGGTTTAAAATTTGATAATGGCAGGCACGGCACAGGGAGTGGGGGAGAATCATTTCGCCCTGTAGGAGATGCAAATCAGGTTCAGTGGTCTTGATTAGTTGTAAGAGACACTACCATTACCAATCCCTTTTAGTCATTACAGTAGTCCCACTTTAGCTGCTGTTTCTTAGCTGCGTTTGCAGGACTGGCCCCAAATAGTTTGAGTGCAAAAGTTTAAGCTTAAAGGTGCCTCTCACACCTGAGGTGGGTACTTAGTTGATAGCAGGGGAACAAGATTGAGGCCCACAGGGATACCACTGTTCTTTTCCTATACTGGACTGGTTACACTCTCTAAAATATTATCCCAAGTGGGGGCAAAGTGAGTGGAAAAATGTTATCTAGTGCCATTTTCTACCTGCCTTGCCCAAATGCATGGGACATTTTAAAGAAGTTCATCCATTAGGCTTGCCTTGGGGTACTGGAGTAGCCATATTTCCCAAAAACACCTCACCTGAGAGACCCACAACACTGCAGTTGAGCTTACTTTAAGATCTAAAAATCCGATAATCCTCTTTAAAAACCTTGTACCCTCAAAGTGTTAGCGAAGACAGAACCTAAGTGAACCTCAGGTGGATGTCTGTGTGAGGATTCGCCATGAAGCAACAGCTGACAGTCTGTGGTAAAAGCCTGCTTTCATGTGAGTTTGTCATATCTGCTTTATTCTGTATGTGTGTCATAGTATTTGCTGGTATGTGGGTAACGTGTCCAATTAGTGAAACAGACAGGTAGCTAACTGTAAAGGTCTCTGTGCCCAACAAAGTAGTAGACTGCTTGTCATTACTGGAGACAAGACCTGTCTGCACTCCGGTCTAACCAAGATTTACCATTAAAACAAGGCTGCAGTCACTTATCCACTCTGCCTCTGTTGCTGCCTCTTTGAGGTTTATATAAAGAAACACCTTCCTACACAAACTCTCCTGCACAAGACAGGTCAGATTTGGTCTGTGCAGTTACAGTAGATAGATGAGAAGACAGCTTTTCACCCACAAGTGGGAGTTTGCAGTTCGTATGTAACGGCTAGTATTTTATATTTTTCCCTGCTGCATTAAACTGATTTTCATCCTTTAATCAGAGAGTGAGTGGTGTATATAATAATGAGGTTATTTGCCTTTACAGTAAAGAAATAACAGGAGTTGGCTGAAACTGGTATAAGTGTTGGTTTGAATCTGTTTGGTTTGCTGCAGGTCTTTGGTCTGTATGTAAATATAATTCTCAGATGGAACAGATTGGACTCACTGTTAAATCATTTTGTCATAATCACATATGATCACATCAGAAGAAAGTACTTTTTAAGCAAGTCAGAGAGTGTCCAGTGCAAGGAAATGTATTTCCTGTTGCTCATTTTGACCTTAAATTCTAGCTAGTGCTTCGGTGAATTTGGGTTGTGTCTGACTATTCTTATTTTCACCGGGATCAGGTAGATTTAGGAAGATTTCTTCTGTCACCGTTAGGTAATAACACTGGCTAGGCTTGC
>JAQNCA010000014.1:18391911-18403146 GCA_029783725.1 Acanthurus tractus
TAAAAAGGTGACTGCAATGCAGCCGTTCTGTGGCGCTTGGAAAAAAGACCAATGCGCCACTCAAGGTCAAATGAATAAATGTCATATTTATGATTTGATTTTATTTGGGCAATTCTCTCAATCGTCGGCGGGCCGGATTAAAAAGACCAATGGGCCGGATGTGGCTCGCGGGCCGTAGTTTGCCCATCTCTGCTCTATGACCTAACGTATATTTTCAAAATTGCATTAAATATTTTAAATTCTAAGCATATGTAATAAGGAGAATATGGATGCACTTGTCTTAGCCAAAAAATAAGGAGTTTTAGAAATAAAGCACTTTTCAAACACAGGGTCACAGCAGCAGGCAGGTCTTAAGGTGCAGAAATATTTGGGTGAATGGCGAGTCATGCGTCTGTGGTTCTCCTGCAGCTCTTCTCTATATATTGGAAAGCAGCCTGTGCGCCTTGACTCATTCCCTTCTCCCCGGGGAGTCCTCTCTGTCAGACTGCAGGGGAAATTGACCTGTGAGTAAAGCGGGCATTTTTGGGAATGGTTATTTATTGAACTAGGAGAGAGGAGACTTGATGATTCACTGACAGGTTCAGTCACTCTCTCTCACACACACACCCAGATGCACACAAATACAAATGTTGGCGAGGTAACTTTTCTGAAAAGAGTTGAAGTATCGAGGTACCTTTCACTACCAGATGTAGCCATCTTTATCAGCTCTGCAGTCCTGAGTGTTTTTTTCCCTCACCCTTGTTTTTATCTCATCTCACTCTTTTTTTCTGAGCCACGAAAAGAGCTTTCTGCAGGCACAAAATGATCCTGTCTTGTCAGTATAACTGTTTTTCAGATCTGTGTAATACGATTTTATCAGCCCTTTGTTGATTTGACTATATTTTGTTGCTGCCTGATGAAAACACAATGGCCAAAATCCTTTTAGCACTTAGAGAACACACTATTCGAATTCATCCAGTGGGGTTTAAAAGCAGGGATGGAAATGTTTTACAGCTGTGAACTTCATAACATCAAGTATCTAGCTTTGTATTAGAATTCTGAATTTGTGCTAACCGCTCCAATTTTTTTAGCAGATAAAATAAAAGCCAGGTCTCAAGTAATGGCCAAAAAAGGTAGAGGCTGGCTCAAGCCAAATAAAAAAACTTGATTGCTGTCATACTATTTGCATCCTAACCAAGTATAATTTATCTTTTGGGCACTGAAGTGACAGACTGTCTTGAAGTAATATCAGCTCTCTTGCAAAGTTAAGTTTCTTGTATCGTTGCTCTTGCTTAATGTTGTGCTGTTTTTGCAAGTTGTTGACTTGCTTGTTTTTGATAATGAGTTCATTTCCATGAAGTTTTAGGACGAGTTTCCACGGCATATCAACTCTGATTCAGGTTAAGCTAGCTTAGCATGCTGCTTTCCTGACTTGTGTTCAGGGCCTGTGCAAACTTTGAATGCCATTTCAAGACTAATGTTGTCAGGATGCCAGAGTTTTGTATGTTGTACCTGGGATTTGTGTTTACGACAGAGGTCTTGTAATCAGGAACTGAGCTGGTGCCAAAATGTACAAAATATTAATTTGTACATAATGTTGTTGTAACATCAAAACGAACATCTGTAAAAGTTCAAATACAAGACTTGCATCCTCTAAAAAGTGTTTCTTGATAGTTGCTCAGTAGGATTCAACAATCAAAACTGAACTGAATAAACAATGAAACACTGAGATGCCTCGAGAGAATTTCATGATACTGTTCTTTGAGAGACACACAAATGTACCCCACCCAGGCCAGCGGCTCAGCTGATCTGATGCTTAGCGACATGACCTTCACGTCTCGCCCAGCACCATGGAAAGCCCCTGGGTGTTCTCTCCCTCTCTCTCTCTCTCTCTCACCTCCCCCCACCATGCTGCCTGTGAGGGCCATCCCTGCTCTGGTCTGGTACCCACTGTCACCCGCTGTCCACAGATGACACATAGGCACGGCTACCTCACAACATACAGATGCAACCGAGCATAATGAAGCCACGTGCAAAATCCTATATGCATACTCAACCATGCACATAAATAACAAATACAGACAACAAACACACACACACAGTCTGAGAGTAAATATCTAGGACAAACAGGTTGCAGGAGGGTGTAGACAAATGGGTTTTTAGTTTATTGCTGCTTAATGTGTGAAGAGTGAGAGACTTCTGTAAAGATTTAGTGTCGTCCAGAGTGTTACAGAATATTTATGCAAAAGGTTGTGGTCACTTTTCTGGTAACTGTCGCGGATGTGATGGAAATAAACAGGACATGGAGAGTTCGTGGTACTGAGGGAACTGCCACACCCAGGTTTTTGGTAGGTGGTCATGGCCACTGTGTGTGTGTGTGTGTGTGTGTGTGTGTGTGTGTACAGGCAGAGATGTAATCAAGCACCCGGCTGCCCCGTACCGACATGAACTGGCCACTTACCATCCTGAAGACACACTCACTCTGACAGCTCACATTATAATTCATGAAGTGAATGCTAGCCTCCTCCACACACACACACGTCTCTTTCTCTCTCTCTTAAACACACAAACGTGTGTAAAGTGTGTGTAAATCTTGATGCAGAAATGCAACACATACAAATGTGTTTTGCAAGTTAGCCTGGAGTGCTAATTAATGTTAGTATATTTTTAGTACTCTTGTAATCCATCTACACTAGAATATTGTGTATTGCATATGAAACATATTAAATAATTAAATGCTGAGGATGAGTTCAAAGTCATTTTTAGAGTTTCAAAGTTATACACACCGTGATGCTGCTTGTCTATATAGTCAACTCTGAGAACACCAAATATGTGCCACAAAGGGCATAAAAATAATCTGAAATTCTGTCAGTATAAATAGAGCCTCAGATATAGAAGCCAGCACTGGTGTGTGACGTTTTCAGCAGGACAGGAACACACAACACACTCACAAACACATACACATGCAGCACCTCACCAGTGACAAGAAATACCCCGCATTCAGAAACAGCATCAGAAAATTTCTGCTTGTTTGGTCGTCCTCTGCTTTTCTCTCCTGTGTTCTTCTTACTGACTCTGTATGAGAGACAGGAAAGTTTCACTATCTGAGAGGGGAAGCCTATTGTTCAGATGGAAGTATTTGTGTGTGTATTGGCCTCTCAGCACAACTAAAATGGAAAAATTTACTTCAGTCCACAAGCTTAACAATGCATGTGTCTCTTTGGGACACATCTGTCTGTGGAGAGTCCAGCTTACATTCATACAGATGTGAGGGTTATAAAAACTTCCTGCATTAGTTTTCCCTCTTGGTTTATGGATCTCTGAGGTCTTAATTTGCAGAATTCAATATCCAAAAAAGTTTAATTGTTCCACAGCTGTACTGAAATTTATTTTGATTCTCCATCTCTGCTGTGAGAATGAGGCCAATGACGGCGAATTCCTTGGATTTGTGCCTTGCTGGACTAGATACTTGGATAGCTGGATAACGTCTGTGCTATGAATAGTCATCTGCAATCTGACCTCAAATGACCTAGCACATTATGGTGTGTTGTTCACACAAAGACACACACACACACACACACACTTACACAGAGTTGAACATGGTTCAGAAAACTCGATCCAGCTCTTCCGGATATAGAGTCCACAGAAGTGCCAGACATTGCCAGCGGCCTAGGGAGGACAGCTTTGTATGTGTGTCTCTGTTGCTATTTGCGTGTCAATCAATCTCGCTTTCTAGGTGTCTGTGCGTCTTAGGTAAGCATGTGGGTGTTTGAGGGAGCCATGCATAACCATGTTCTGTGGGTATGCATGCACTTGAATGTGTGTTTACAGAAAAAAAGTCTGTTTTTCCTCCCAACACGGCTATAATTTTCTTCAATATGTTTCAAATTGCTGAGATGGAGTCCAACAGGGATATAACACACCAGAGGTCAGACGATCATAACAGCTGTAAATAACCCTGCAGCTCTACCAAACTTTATTTCAAAGAGAAAACAACAAAACACAACAAAATTACCACATTATTTTACTCCCTTTTGCAAGATTAACCATAAACATATTTTTCCATAAACTTTACTACTTCTTCAGCATACTGAAATTTCTATGAGCTGATATTGTTAGGAATAAATAATGTACGTAAAATGTTCTCACAAATTCTAAATCGTGGTGAGGGATGCCTGCTGGCGTAGTTGTTAAAATGCATATCGTATAACTGCAGAGTCCCCAGTTCAGTTCCAGCCTGAGACCTTTGTTATACCCCTCTGTCATGTTTGTACCTCCACTGTCAAATTAAAAGTAAAATGCCCTGCCCCCCCTTTTTTTTAAGGCATTTTAAGGCATTATGTATTGTAATTGTGTCTTTGTACCCCCAAAGTCACACTCTAATATTGTATTATCTAATAGGAATGATGACCAAAACGTATGATTTTCCCTTATAGGGAATTAACCACAGATATTAAAGCATATATTTACCTGTACATCTAAACACATGGATCCCTGCTTATGTAAAGACATGAAATAAAGTAGGAATAAACCTTTTGGTGCAGTACAGACTGTATTGGTAGTTGTGAAGAAATCTGTGTGTTTCTTTGTGCCGTACACACTAACAAGAGGTAGAGTGAACAAGAGCAGCAGCTTGTGCTTGGGGACAGGTGCACTCATCTTCAAGACACTTCCCTCTCTCTAATAGCTACATCTGCATCTCTTCCTTCCCCTCCCTCCCTTCTCCTTCCACCACTCTCTCCGCAGTGTTCAGGTGGGACGGTGACGCATCGGCTCAAGCAGCCGTCTTATTAGCTGAGCGCTAACAGGCAGCCTGTGTTCCCGTGGGGGCTGATGCTGCTGAGTCATCCTGTACAAGCTGAACAGTACAAGTCTTCAGTCCTCTTCCCTGATGCACACACACACACACACACACACACACAAACGAGCACCTGAATGGCAAATGCACTCACCTGCACACACACATACACACACAGTTGGTGCTGATTTGCTCGGTTCCGATGGGAGTTCTTTAGTGTAGGTGTATGAGCTACATTGAGTGTGTGTGTGAGAGAGAGTGTGTGCTAGAGAGGATAAGGAAAAGGAGGATTTTACATGCAGGCTTTAACTTCTGTATCCAGTCTCCAACTCTTTTTCTCTCCGTCACTTGAGAAGTTCATTGAAACAGCGCTGTGAGATCAGAGTTGTTGACAGATCTTCCCTCCACCTGTCAGTCTCTCTCTATCGTACATTACCTGATTACACCAATACTGAGTCTGAAACTTGCCAAACGGTAATGGATCACTATGATGACAGACTGTGCTGTGGTTTTCTCATCAATCACAACCTCCTCATCCTGAGTAATTTAAAGGACTGTTTGTTTTTCATGGCAGCTGCCCATGTATTTCTGCATGTTTGATTCTTGGATGTTGGCCATTTTTCTCGTGAAAATTTGCTAATGTTGAAGTTGAGTTTTCCCACCACTGAAAAGATGTAGCAAAGTCTGTCAAGCTGATGAGAGACTGAAGGGCAAAAAACAGTCAGTGGCTTCTTGCACTTACAAGTGATATTCTTCAGACTTTTTGTTGGAATGAGTCAAAAATTAATTAAATAGAAGAAAAACAAAAAGACTACAGGTCATGTTTTCTATATTTTAAACCACAAAACAGAATTGACCCGGCACCCTTTGTTTCTGTCACAGCTTTTGTTGCACATGTTCAGGCTTAGTTGATAACTGTCCAATTTTAGATTCAAAATTTACAGTGATTTTTGAGAAAATTGATCACTGAGTTCAGACAGTGGAAGACACATGCAGGCCTTCAATTTTGCCTGCAAATTACAAACAGTTGCAGCTTTCTAGCAAGTTAAAGCTCAGTCATCAACACTAAATACTGTTGTTAGCTAATGCTCCTTGGCTTTAGAACTAACATATGGTTACAACTGTCAGTAATACAAACTCTACTCAGTAATTGTATGTGACAAATAAAGGATTGTTCCCCTTCTTATCCTAATATTTGTACAATAAATGTGCTATATTGAGTTATGCTAACATTTGTAGCATAACTTAAAGGGGACACTCATTGATAATTTCTTACTTTTTTTTTTTTTTTTTTGCTGTTGTGCTTTGGGTTTTCGACAAGTTGAAGGAAAAACTCAAACTGAGCCATTAAAAGTCTTTAAATACCCCGTGCACACCACTTTGGCATGCGGAGAAATCCAAAACTTGGCAGGTCTACTGTGCTGAGTTATGGTTGGCTGTGTGGGGAATGGGGTTAGCGTACAGTTGATTGCAATAACAGATTAATATGTCGATCTTGAGAAAAAAAAGACGAGATTAGGCAGCAACTTAACATGCCAGAGACCTTCTCAGTGTTAGCAAGCTTGGCCGCTCTACCAAGTTTACTTTGCTTCTGCATATTTTAAGGGCAGTTTATTTTTGGTATTCTTACACTTTTCAGTTGTACAAATGCTGCCAATTTCCCCCAAAATACCTGAAAAAAATTTGTCTCCCTCAGCTGACAGAGCACTTATTTTACAGTGTGAGTCTCGGTTTGAGCACAATGGGTCCAGTCCATAATCTTGTCTGAAGAACATCCATCAGTATTCCTTTCCACAGTTTGAATGTTTATGTCTATTATCAAAATTAATGAAAAAAAATGCGTGGGGTCAAACAATATTACTGAGTTTGTGGGAGACAGGGGTGAAGTGAGGAATGGCCAGACAGAGAAAGTGAAAGAAAAAGCAAGTGAGAGTAACAGTAAACAGTCAAATGATCGATGAACGCCTGACGTGACTCAGCTCTCTGTTGCCGGCCAGCGTTTCCATGACTGGCGAGCCGCCTGCACGACGAAGACAAACGACCCGGCAATGAAGGAAAATGAGGATTTTATCACCCATTTCCCTCTCACACCGTTGCTGGCCCACGCTCCTCAGATTGCTTGTGTGTGTGAGTGCGTGTGTGGGCGTGTGTGTTTGCGTGTGTATGTGCCTGTGTGTGTGTGCGTGTGTGAGTGTTTCTGCGCTGGGAAGTTAACCAAATGTGTGTCTCGCTTTCCTGACAGGCTGGCTTATGGTCGTATGCCTGCCCAAGGGTGCAGTTTAGAGAAATCATTCACTCAGTTGGAGACTTGTGGAGAAATGCCCAAGGTCTGGAACATCTATATGTTACCTGTGTGTGTGTGTGAGTGTGTGTGTATGCAAGGGAGTGTGTTTAAAAGGACATTTATCTCATCCTCAGATATAATTACACTGCCCCAGGGTAGACAGGAATTATCCAGCTCTCCCTCCTTTTCCTAAAACCCCTTCATTCCTCTCCTTTGCCCTCCCTCTTTCTCTCTTACCCTCTCTTTTTTATCAGAGCTAAGAAAGCCAATCCAACTCTACCATCTTCGGAAGTCATTATGGGATTAACTTATTCCCAGAGTATGGATCTCTTCCTTGGAGGCCGTGAAAAGGGCTCTCCAGTTCCATGCTTCCCCACACACTCCTCACTTCAGCTGAGGTAATCAACCAGCAGCACTCCTTCCTCCAGCCTGGAGCTCCACCCTGAGGGAAATCACTTCTCGCTACTTCTCACTTCATCCAAAATATTAATCTTCCCAAAATCTACTCAGAAACCAGAATGAAATGCATAACGGTCTTCTGGATTCAAGAGGAGGGTTATTACAGTGGATGGAAGGTTATGAGAAGTGTCGGTGGTTCTTTCTTTTAATCTTCACCGTGTAAAAAACAAGAGCTGCGGCTGCTGGAGCTGATGAACAAGTGGGCACTTTTGTAGTGGTGTAGTGGTAATAACAGCGTTCCCGCAGACCTGTCAGGAATCCACAGCCTGGGGGAAGAAGTGTAATATCATCACTTCCTGTTTGCGAATCTTTGGCCCCCATGGGCTGTTGGGTAATGACACCTGCCAACATGCCAACAACTCTCATTTACTCTGAGGGCAAGATTAACAGTTGAAAGCTCACCAGTTTGTTCTGAAGGGAGAAGTCGATTGAACAGGCTTTAGAGGGTTTGTAATGCTCCTCACTTTACTTTGTTGTGGTTTATCACACACATGCAAGAACTTCAAGACGTAACACATCAGTTTAAACGCTGCTGCAATGCGCTGTGTATACAACTGTCACAATTTAGATAAGCTTAAGCTCTTGAAATTAGCTTCAAACAGAAGAAGCAAAGGGCACAAGCAGCTATTAATTGTTGTGTTACACAATGTGTCTGTTGAAGGAATAGTTCAGGGATTTCTCAGGCTCTGTTTCTTAGTTTGCAGTTCAGAGAAGTCATGTTCAGTTGGCCCTTTCTTCTCTCCACTGTCTTCACAACTGTGCAGCTGTCTTCAGCCTTGCTTGGGGGCATTATTGGCAAGTGTTGGTGCCACACACACACACACACACACACCCACACGCTCATGCACTCCAATACACACAGTTATATCTCCAGAGTCACAAGTTAGTGTTTTTTTCCAAATTGAGCCATGTGGCAGCCCTCTGTTATAAAAGAGGTTGCACATATTTGGCGCAGGCATTTATCTAGCATAATGTGATTGTGCTGACGTGACCTCGCTCTCAGTGGCGGCAGGTCAGTGTGGGCCACATGGTCTGGGGGTCGGCCCCTCCCCTGGGCCCTGTTTTTACTCACAGCAGTGCTGGCCCTTGTTTGTTCAGATGTCGTCTGTCAGGGGAGCCGGGCTGATCACAAGTGACAACTCCCAGTTTAAGCGCTGCTACACCTCCTTCCTCCTCTTCTGTTTGTTTTTAACTTTGTGTTACCACTTGCTTTATATGTGCCACCATCTTAAAGTCAGAGGGTGTAGATTTTTGGATGATTGGGTTTGAACAAAGAAAAGCTGTTGTAGGAATATGAAGCAAATGATGGTGAAAATGGGTGCAGTCTATCTGCTGCGTTCACATTTGTGTGCACAAAATGTTTTATTTCTACAGCTAATGACTAATTGACCTTTTCTTCCTACTCTGATTTCTTTAAACCCCTCAAATCTGCAATTCTGTTAATTTCACATTTCAGAACGTTAAGTTCAACCAGCATTAGTAGACCATTTTGGGTAACTGGAAACAAGTTGTACTGAAAGCACTGACATTCAAGTTTAAGTTCACTTGAATAATGTGTAGTAATATAGTTTCTTACTTACAGATCTAGGAGACAAAAATTACATTTACATTCATTACACCTACTTTTAGAAAAATATTTGTTTTCTCAGCTTCTAAATGCTCCACTAGCTAGTAGACCTAATGTTGTCTAACTCCTATTTGGTGCTGGAGTTGTTGCAGTGAGTGAGGTTGGCCTGCTGAGGGACAATCTGTCAAGTTTTGTGTTTGTTTGATCCTTTTGACGAGGTGCTTTTGCAAGGTGTTTCGGATTCAAGGCTTGTTGGAACAGATTATCCGCTTGCAAAATTTGATCCTTTAGTGTTATAGAAACAGCACTGAATACGTAAGCAAAATACGTAAGAGGTGTCAAAAAATAGGTGCAGCACTCTTTATAGCTTTGTAGCATTAGCTTGCACCACCTCTATATAAAACCAAATAAAAATTTTGTTTCCCATTCCCCTCCAGCTCAAGCTGATTCCACCATGGTTTTCTACACATTATTTTTCTCCTCATTTATCTGTGCAAAACATATCACACACTTGGTCAATCCTCTGACCATGACAGAGAGTGCAAGTTTTTTTTTTTTTCTTTTTCTTCACTAACTTACGTTTTGGGACTTTTTACATTGCACAAAGTCACTTGGTCTTTTGTTGATATGAAAATATTGATTTAATCCACTCTAAGTTGCACAAGCAAATCAGCAAATTAGCTCTTTAAAAAAAATTCTTGTCAGTGCAGGCACAAAATCAGAGAAAAGATTAAAGAAAAGATTAGATCAGATCAGAGTAAATCAATGATGTGTAATTTCTTAACTGCAGTCAACAAAATAACTGACCTTTTTTGAACGAAACTAAACAAAATGTCTTCTGCCTCCTGCTGCATTTCACTAGCACAACACAGCTTTTATCTCCCCTCCATCAACTGCTCTCTTTGCACATATGCTCGCTGCACACAGGCTCATGTGGGCATCCTCAGGGCCTTTGAGATTTAGCCCATTTAAAACCTCTGTGTGTGTGTATAGTCCAGCTTTAATTTTCATTTTCCCCCCAGGCTTAATTTTTCATCTCTTCCCTCCATATGAGAGCCAGTGTGCCTCCCCAACTTATTTCTTTATCACTCACCCTCTTCACCTTCCTCTGTCTGACCCTTATACCTTCCCTGCATCCCTTTTCTCTCATTCATCTTACTCTTTCCATCTCTCCACTTTCTTTCCTCTCCGTTATCCCCTCTCCAACAGGGAGCCTGCAAGCTCATCTTCACAGTAATGGCTCATTTTGACCGAATGTTGCGACTCTTTCAACCACAAATGTCTCTTGAGTGACAGCCTGGGAGTGGAAGAAAATGCCAGTCAGATTGCTGTTTAAGATTAGCCAGGGGAGACAGGGGAGTCAATCTCAGCTAGCTGAGAGTTTAAATATTCCACCTAGATTCAGCTTTGGTGACACCGCTGTGAGAGGAGAGGCTACCCTCAACTTCAATAGTTATTTCCCACTGCAGAGATAGCTCTGGCGAGGGGCAGAGAGGGGTTGGTGGTTCCGCTCCCTGTTTGCAATAAAAGTGAGGATGTGTTGCTCTTCAGGGAGTGGGTGTGTGTAGGCTCCACCAAATAACATATGGGGCTTATCCAATGCCTGTTCTTTGCTGTAATGTCAGTTGTTTGCCGGCTCACCAGCTGAAGCATCTCTCCTTCTCTCTCTCCCTCTGTCACTCTTTCTTTCTCTTTTCCTCCCTCCTCCCATCCCCCCCTTCAGTTGCCCCCTGCTTTCCTCCTCTCGCTGCTGTGGTAGGTTCAGTTCTTGACAAGGCCCCACATCCTGCTAGTTGCTAAATGAATAATACATGCATGTTCTTGCAGCGTTGTTAGACAGAGGGAGAGAGAGAGAGAGAGAGAGAGAGAGAGAGAGAGAGAAGGGAGAGACAAAGAGAGAGAAGCTGTGTGTGTGAACGTGTATGAGTGTGTGTGTGCGTGTGTGTTTGAGGGACTGTTTGAAACCCCTTATGGAAAGGCCAGAGCTGTCACAGAACTTTAGATCCAGTCTATATACAGCGTGTACAGGAGGAGATGTCTACGTTTAACAAACCCATGTCAGATATTCCACGCTTCAAACAAAGATAGGAACCAGAGGTTGTTGGTGCAATTTCCACTGGGGTGAAAGAGAGGCCAACGCAGCCCTTA
>JAQNCA010000014.1:18423092-18439064 GCA_029783725.1 Acanthurus tractus
AAATTTTGAATCAGAAAGACACTTTGTGTTGATGTTGATGATAATTACAATATTACAATAAAAGTGATTAGCTGTGAATTAGTTGTTGGAGTGATAGACATGAGCAATGTTTATAAATCTGCTTCGAGTAATGGCTGAACTCTGTTTGCTACATTGTACTCATGTCATCGAGTGTGGACATTGTGGTAACCGACTGTTGTGTAAATTTAAACGATCACTCCTGGGAGTATTTTTACAGCGAAAATGAGACTCCCACAAGGGCCTTGAAATGTTTGTCAGGTGTTCTGTGTCAAAATGTGGCAGTGAATAAATTTTGATTTGTACATTAAAAAAAATCCATTTCCTGATTTAGTTTTTTACTATCTTCTCTTTACTGTTAAGAACTGTTACAGCTAAAATATGACAAAGAAAATGAAAAGTATTCAGTGCAATACATATAGTATAATGCATGGTTCAAGTAATTCCCTCTCTCCATGCTTTTGACAGTGCACATGGGTATTGCTTGGACAGTGCATTGTGTCTTTTAATTTTTTTGTAAACATTATGTATAATATGCAAAACTATAAACCATGACATGACTTTAATTCATCACAATACAATTAGAAACTTGAAAAATTATGATAAATGTTGATCAGTTTTTGCTCTATTTCTCCTCTTTCTCTGACAGTGTTTCTCGGTCTACATAAGATGATAAAGGCAAATCTCTTGAATATAAAAACCTTCTTTGCAATAAACCGGATTTTGATCGTTGCCAGAAGTATAACAAATCCTATATACACACATTATAACAATAAATGAGTAATACAATCTTGAATATGCAGTTTAAACGATTAAATTAATTAGGCTAAGTGTGTGTTTAAGTGTAAAACAAGCGACTACTTAATATATTCATGCCATATATGAGATTCCCACACGTGTCCTCGTCACGCCAAGAATCGGCCCGGGAGCGCACTCTATGGGCTCGGTGAGGAACTACAGCGGCGGAGCGCCTCCTTCCTTCCTCCCTCCCTCCCTCTCTCCTTCCCTCCCTCCCTCCCTCCCTCTCTCCCGGAGCCGGAGTTGCATTCCTGTCCTCTCCTCTCCATTCACACGCAGGGAGCCGCCGGAGAGAGAGCACCGCCGCTCCGTGACCAGAGAGGAATGTCCCCAAGTTTTGGAATTTAAAACCATGGCGAGGATATCTACCCGAAGGATCACTTAAACCTGTAAGTACCGGGAAAACTCCGGCGCGAGGCTTTTTTTTTCTCGCGTGGAAGGAGTGGGGTTTTTTTTTTTTTTTTTTTCTTTTGGTGGAGCCGGTTGAAATATTTAGGTTACATTTTTTTTCCCTCTCCATTGCTCCGTGCGGTGAGTTTGTGGTTGTGTTTTCTCCTCGTGTCTTCTCCGTTCTCGGGAGTCTGCTTATTCCACGAGTTTGAAGAGCCGGAGACTCCGACCAAACCCAGTCCGGGGCATGTGGAGGATACGGCGAGCAGCGCTAGTATCCAGTTATCAAAGCTCTGTACTATTGGTGTTGTGGCGGCTTGTGTTTGTGTTAGCGCTGTGTTGAATGTGCGCCCCGTTGTGACCACCAGTCGGATTGGTTCACGCCAAACTGTTAAAACTGCGGATATGTCGGGTGCCGAATGAGCCTTTAGTTAGCCAACTTCACTAATTTGAACACTTTTTACCAGAATTATTCCGCGCTGAGCACCTGAGGCTCTAACCAAAAAAAAAGGGGTTGTAAGTAAGCTCAGATTTGGTGCAGTGTGAGGTGAGTTTCTGGCTGGTTGGCGAACGTCGGCTGCAGTGAGAGAAAAATAAAACGTGGAAAAGCTTCGTCTTGCAGCAATTTCAGGAGTCTTGAAGAAAGAACAAGAAGTGTTTTGGTGGTACGTACATGCTAGCAGGCTTATCTGGTGGACTATGGCTGTTGTATTGCCTCAGAGAAGGAATGCCACCACCTCCTTATAATTACAGGTATTCGCGGAGCTGACACTCACTGTCGCCTGGATAAATAGTCCGGGGAAGCCAGGAGGAGGCTGCATGGCTTCACATTAAACACTTGCTTTCATGCTTGTTTGCCGCTTGTTTATTTACATTTTCTTTCATATTTGACTGTAACCAGCCCTCTGGCTTTCTTAAATGGACCTCAGGGAGGAGTTGTGGTGTATTTCTCTTGGGGAACGTGGTGCTTTGCTTTGAAAAAAAAAAAAAAAAATCGATTCACCTATTAGCTTTGAAATAATTAGAAATTGTGTTGGTGGGGTGTGAAAAGAGCGTTAATCTGCTAACGAATGAAAGGCAATTTGTAAGCTTTGTTATTCGACAGCAATTGAATTCCCCTTTTGAGCAGGGATGGAGTGGTGAGGGCTGTCTGTGGGTGTGTAAGAGTGCGCATTGGTTGTCAGCTTTTGAAAATGCTCTCATTGCTCTATCTATCGGATTCTCCTCAGTTCTATTTTTTTTTTTTTTTAATCAAATCATGGTTAACCAAATTAGACTGCCCACCCCGACCCAGCACGCTACATGAATTCATTTTAGAGCCCATTTTAAATTTGTATTCATGAATCATATTAGACGAGCCAGGGCTTTGACATAATTTTAACCTTTTTTTTTTAAGGAAAGGAGGGGAGAAGGGGTAAGATTGGAGCCCATCATAAAGAGATCACTGCAATGTCCAGTTTATATTTAAGCAGGAAACTTACAGTGTATCTATTAAGCGTTTTAGCCAGTTATTATTAACGTGGTGGTATTGATCAATGTATTTCATCTTCTGTGGCACTGCATGAGCATCCTTACAAGACACTGGCGTTATGTGTTGACTCTTTATCATAAGTGACGTGACCCAGTTTTGCCTCTGTTCAGTCAAGCAGCGGCTTCTTATTGACAGTGCAATGCGGAGACAGAGACATGGAAATGATGTGGGATTTGAACCGTGCCACGAGTGTTTGTTTAACAGGTGGGGCCCCGTCACAGCATTAAATCATTCAACCACATACAGACCAACATCACCACCAACCACAAAACATAGGTACATAAACAAATGTTACTCTATATGAGTGTGTGACTGACAGCAAGGAGTGGCAGCAGTGTGGTCAAGTACAGCGATGACTCTTTGTGCCAGGACTTTAGAGGCGTAGTCTTGATTTATTTATTTTAGGTGAATGACAAAATGCTCTTGTGATGGAAAACTGATAAACAACGGGAGATATATCACTCAGAATGATTATTCATGTCTAAACAAGCACACCCTTTCATTTAAATCAGTAGAATTTTGTAAAATCTGCGGGAGACAATGTCACCCAGAGGATTATCCAAAAAAGTTCCTACCTTATGCAGCTGGGGTCTTTGGAAAATAATAAATGTATTATTATTTATTTATTTTTTGCTAAACTGTGACCTTGCATGGCATTTCACATGAAAGCTGGCAACCCAGCCAGAAAATTACAAGCAATTTGCCTCAATCTTGCCTAATTATGATACAGATCTGCCCCACAATAGACCAGCGGTGTCATGAATTTTGAAAGTCTGCCCTGTCCGGTCTGGCTGCTGCTCTGAAGGGTAAATCTGTGATGTCCAAACTTTGGAATTCAAGCTGACATGTGCACTTTGCACCCCTCTGCTTCTGCCTTTGTGTGGTTCGCCTCCCCCATTGCATTCCTCTGGACCTTTCAGTGAGCGGCATATTTAAAGTCTAATTAGATTGGAGATGGATGACAAAGCAGAAGAGCTGCACTCAAGTGAGAACTAAATCGCGACCTGGCGCAGTTAAAACTGGCCCGAAATATATGTTGTTTTAGTGAACATATTGATGATGGATTTTAGAAAAAGAGGATTTTAATTTCCGTTATGCTCACATGAGTCTTCCTCTGTTTGAATTGTGGAACTTGCTTCACTGGGTCATTGAAATTGTTTATGTCTGTAGAAGGATTTTCAGTGCATAACTGTATTCTTCAGGGTATACTGTGCTGTGATTCATTGCTTTCATGTGGTGAGCCGATATATGGACTGTGTTCGCGCTCACAGTGTGCACTGTCTGAGTGTGTGTCGCTAGACTGCAAATATCCAGCCCCTTTTCCAGTTTCCCTCACTGTTTGACTTTTTAAACCAGTGTGACAACCTCATATTTAGGCATTTCCTCTTTCTCACCTTCTCCCTCTTTGCCTACTCCTCTGCCATTCCTCCTGCTTCCAGACTTATGCTGCCACTTAGGCTTTCCTTGCCAGTTTTTCTCCCTTATTTTTCCCCCTCTTCCTGTCAGGAGCCCATCGTTTTCTGCTTCTACTTTCATCCTGCCATCCCCCATTTCTCCTGTTCTGTTCATTTTTTTAATCTCACTTCCACATTCTTCCTTTCCTACAGTCTGACTCTTTCCTAGTTGCTTTTTGAGGAAGATGCCAGACATCTGCACTCTTCCTTCAGCATCAGTACTTGACTCATTGGCATAATTTCTTTTTAAAATAAAGTGCCAGTGTGTACCCGTTGCTGCTCCTTGGCTCAGTTGCACGGAGAAGCATTTGCTGCTCTTGAACCGGTACAGGGGTTATGTCAGAGTGCTGGGTACGTCATGGTCTAAACGTCCTCGACACTCTCTGACATATGCGATCGAGGGCTTTCCTTGCACAGAGGCGCTGTAATGTAATATCTGCTTTCATATTATAGCCGGTGGAGTTGGCGTGTTTTTATTACATAAGTTTTCATTTGTGTCAGTCTTGCTAAAGAGGTTAGCTGTTTTGCCGGCGTACTGCTCTTGAGTGCGTTTCATTCAATCTGTGCTTGTCTGTCTTTTGCTCCTTTGTAACAGTTTATGTTTCCTCTGATTTGATCCTTAGCTTCTGTCACAGTCTCTTCTCCCTCTCCGTGCTCTCGCCCCTCCATCTCTTTTGGAGCCTTGTCCTATTCTCCCTCTCTCTCTTCTCCCTCACTCTATGAGTGTTTTTACTTGGTCTCTCTGGGGTTTGTGCAGCGCCCTGAGGCTAGGAGCCACAGAGTAGCAGCAATATTAAAACGCACTAAAGAGGGACCAGCAGCAGGGCTCTACCCGAGGGCCCTGTCGTATGCGTACATCCACAGACACACACAAACACACACACGGCTCTCATGGTGCTAAAAACCTCTCCAGCCGACAAGCCTTAATATGAAATAAACTCACTCGCCAATACCTGGCGGGCCTGTCTTGACTGACTGCTCAAATAGGAATGACCTCTATTTGGCCTGAATAAGATGCTGGGATTGAGAGTCAGTGGGTGGTGTTGAACTGCACAGTGCTGCCACATTATGTCTCATATCAAGAGTTCAGTTTGCAGGTGGACCAGCAGCGTAAACCCTTATCAGCGCCAATCAGATATAAATTTAAAGGCAGACTGAAATTTCTGCAAGCTTTATCTAATTTTTTAGAAGCGGATGTGTGCTCAGGGCTTGCAGGTTTTTTTTTTTTTTTTGGTCTTAGGAAAGTGCCTGAATCAGAGAGGATGAACGAAATGAGCACCAGCATAGAGAATTTGAAATTAAAGCTTGGTCTGTATTGTTAGATGCCTTGACTTTCTTAAAAAAGACTTCATGTTGCATTCCTCACTTGATGTAGCCAAATAACTATGACCACAGTGGTGGCAGAACAGAAATTTCCTCAGCCAGAAAATGTCTTTCTTTTTTTCTTTGAGGAAAGCAGCCTTAGTTTCTCTGTCTCTGTCGTGCTCATCCAAGTGAACTGTCTGTTATGTATAATTAATTTTCTCCTCTCTCCCAGTTTATTTTTATCGCCCACTTTTAACCATTCCTTCAAAGGACCCCTCCCCCGCTTCCGTCCTCCACAGTGCCGGCTGAAAGTGACAGCTGCTCGAGTACGGGGGATGCTTTTTGAAGCAGGCACTAAAAAGGCCACTCACTCAAGACGACTTGGAATAGAAAAATCTCTGCTGTTCTGACAGTATCAAAAACATGCCTGCTAATCTGGCTGCAAATTGAAAATAAGCTCAGTCTCCACTGTAGTCTGTGCCGCCTGTTGGGGAGCAGAATTTACACGCTCTCCTTTTGTTCAAAAGGTTGTTGATTAGTTTGGTTGAAATGCAAAGCAGAATGATGAGATTGACTTAAGTAGGGCATGAAAAAATTCTCTAGTTCATCAGTTTGCGGCAACTTTGCTTTATTGATAGGAACACTGCACTGAATTTAGTTTCTTGGAAAATGAAACTGACAGTCTCCCCTAATTTGTGGAATTGGCTCTTAACCAAACCACAGAAACGCTGTTGTTGGTTGGATTTGATTTCTAGCACATGGCACATCACTGCTGAGATTGAGTTATTGTCACCCTGAACATACAAAGATACAGTATTGACCCCGGTTCCCCTTCTGACCCAGTGGCCTTGTGCAGAAATCCCGTCGCCCCTGCAGCTAGTGGCCACACCCTCGGCATATGGGGTTTCCCTTGGCAAGCCAATGCTCTTGTCAGCATTCTGTCCATCTACCCCTCAGACAGTGACTCAGACAGGCAGCTCAGACCCACGATTTGTGTGGACATAAGAATATTGCCGATCTAGTTGTATTTCCTCCTGTGTTAAAGAGCTGTAGCCTTTCATCAATCACAAAACCATGGTTCTCTCTTGTCACATAAGAAAATAGCTTAACTGCCACTAATAGGTTGCACATATTCTAATTATTCCTTATTAATTTCCCTTTTTATGTGCTTAGTTTTTTTTTAGAGTGGCCCTAAATCTCTGTACAAGATGTGCTGCTTTGTTAGTGCAAGTGGATTTCGGGTCAGTCTCAAAACTTCTTCACCAAGCATTAAGTAAGGATTGCTTGGGAGGAAAACAGAGTGACAGATTGCTTCCACATTTAATTTATCTTAAAGCAACTGACAGCTGTTTAAAGGTTTGATAAAGTAAGGACTCACTGCTTTCTTTCTTGTTGAAATCTCTGCAAATTTATCTGGGTTTATTGGGAAAAAATGACAGTTAAAATTTATGGGAGAAAATTTTAATTCAAACAAATGCAGTGAAACTACTCTGCTATTTGTTTGTTTCTACTCACTTTTTTCCCATGTCTCTGTTCATGTTTTGAAATCTTATACTCTCGTTCAGTTTCTGAGCTGTGCTTATCTTCAAAGGATGTTGTCATGTACAGTAAACTGTGGTGAGGAACACTGCATGTGTGGAGACATCTTGGCAAAAGCTGTTTTAGTTTGATCTACTCCCTTCAAAGATTTTTATCTTTAAAATATGAAAACGATGAGCATAACAGTATGGAATTCTTGCATTTACTCTACAGCAGGTCTATAGTGCTTCATCGATTACACAGAAATGTTAAAGCACATGGTAGGGTGTCAATCTACAGACTTATTTTTCCTGTTATTTTGGAGTATGGGAGTGCTTTAATTGTTGGGATGTTACTGGGAAAATCATAAATATCCAAAGTTTGCGTTTTTCCCTCAGCAAAGTTTCCCCTCAGCAAAGAACAGCACATCTCACTGGTTCAGTGAAAAAAAGCGGATCCTCCAGTGGATTGCATTTGGCCCAGCCTGTCAGTATCATCTGCAGAAAGTGTGTGTTGCCGATGCGGAGATAGTCTCAGTTTAGATGATGGAGCCTACTGGTTGTTTACCGTGCTCACTAGAGTCTGTCTGCCTCTTCAGGCATGTTTGGCTTGTTAATGAGAACCACTGTGTGAGAGAGGAGCCAGCGCACTGTGGGTGTGTGCCTCTGCATGTATTTGCATTGAGATAAGCAGTGCATCGTCAGTGTGCGTTTGTCGATGTGCACAGGGTATACAGGAGGATGCTATACAGGATGCTAACTGAATGCTTATGTGTGCGCGTGAGCATGGGCACCCCTCATGTTTAATGTAAGGTACCACTCTCCACTGTGGAGGAGATGAAACAGGGAAGAGTTTACACAGGCACATAGCTATTTATTGTTGTGATTAATGTTAATGGTGCAGGAACTCATAATTGCTCACTTGTTTTTTTCCCCCCCTTCTCAGTCTCTGCATCTCCCACTTCTTCATTCCTGTCTTCCATCCTTCAACCCTCTCTCCCTCCCACCCACCCTCTCCCACACACAAACACACCCTCTTGGTTTCTGTTGTGTTTACCAGGGGAAATCTTAAATAATTTAGGTCTGCTCTCCCCAGCCCTGTAAATAAGACTAATAGAAGGCGGGTCTTTGAAGAAAGCCACTTGCCCAGGGAAAGCATGGCCATGGGCAAGCCTATAAATCAGCGAGCCGCCTGTCTGGCCCCTTTTATTGTAGCTGTGTTGTGAACTTGCCATCAAAAAGACCCATGTTAGCGGAAGGAAGGACGGCTCATTTCAGAGAGGTCAGCAGTATGGCGGTGTCACCCCTGAGGCAGTGGCAGTGACACTGAGAAGTGGGTGCATATGCATGTAGGTTCAGTCTCCCTCCCTCCTGTTTTAGTTACATTCTGGCTTGTGCAGGCTCACACATGAACACCGTGGCTCATAAACAGCAGGTCATATGATGTCAGCACCTGTATGTGTGTTTGCCAGATGGAGATTAGTGCTCATTTATTCATTTTGTTTACCTCTCATTTTTCCCCTTGAGTGCCTGGCACTCTTTAGATGTGGGCTGATGCTCTGGCTCGTTTGGTGTGTGTGTGTGTTTTTCGTAAGGTCTGGTGTAGGTGGACACTTCACATAAACCAGTCGATAAAGCATAAAAAACCCCACCAAACAAACGTACAAAAACTTTCATTATTTTAGCATAACAGAATAGGCAGTCAACCCTCTTAAATCCATGCTATCCCACTCTAGCTGCAAAAAGAAGGGTAAATTTTGAGTAGCTTTAGTTCTAAATCACTCTTGAGTAGTTTCCAGCCTCTCACCTCCTCATGTTTAACTCTCAGTAACCGCTTTTCCACAGCAGGGCTAAGTGGCACCTGTCAGGTTTGGGGCCAGCTCAAAACTTTTTAAGCTCTGACTGAAAGCAGTATTAGTTTACTCTTAACCATAGCCCAGATGACAAATGATCTCTGTTACTCACAGGCGCCCAAAAAAACCACAAAAATGTTATTCTGAAGAACACTGGAACTCATGTTATTGCCAGCCTATTTGGATTTGTAAGAAGTGAGTAACCTATTCTACACCTTTTATAACAGTTTTCTACCCCAAAAAAATTTTTTAGATTCTTAGTGAACCAAATTTAAGTTGTTAAACAAGTGTAGTGAAAGTCCTCTTAAAACGCTGGTAGAGCCTCATAGAGTATCCTACACCTCCTCCCTCTACCACCTCCTTTTCTTTCCACAGCTTCTTTGTCAGCTCCCCTCTTTTGTGCTCCTCTCAAAGGGTTAAAGAGGGAGAAGTGATGAGTGGCCCGCCGAGTTTGGCCTCCATTGTGTGTTGGCATTGTGCCACTGCATAGCATGTCGACCATAGACACATGTACAAGGGACTTTTCTTTATTCACAGACGCTACTGTTACCTAGTAATTCTACCCTCACCTTGTGCAAATCAATGCAAATACCTTTCAAAGGTTGGTGACATAAGCGGTATAATGATAACACTGACATTTCCTAAGCATTTTAGAGCAGAAAGGCCTTAAATAAGGTTAAAAAGCCTTACTTTTGCATCTTATTTCATTTCTATTGACCTACAACCTCCTTTTAGGCATCGCTTAACAGCTTGGAGAAACTTCTTAAAGCATCCAACAACTTTTGACAAAAGTTTTTGGGATGCTCCTGAAAGACTGGTTGTTTTTTTTTCTCTACTCCCTTGGTGGAAACATGTGCTCAAGAACCATAAAAACCCTGTTTCCCTCCCTTTTCCTCCCTCGCGTAGCTTGTTAAGGGGAAAACCACTCGATGGCATGTCGTGTAGAACATTAGTGGCTGCTCAGCTTAATTCTTTTTGCAGACCTGGGTTACCTCCATGCTGCAACAAGGCGAGTCCCGGGGGTGCTTTTAAGTCTCTTCTCCCTCCTCGACTCCCTGTGGAGGAGAGGCAAGCAAAGCAGGGGGACTGTGGAAATAAGTACTCCAGGCCAGACAATGGAAGGGAAGGGGGTGGGGTGTTGATTGTAAGCAGGAATAGATGAAGAGTAGGAGGAGGAGGATGTCTCCAAACTCGAAGGAGGGGTGTGATGGGGGAGGTCAGAGGTTAGACTGATCCCTACTTTAAAGGTGGAGTGGGGCCATGCAGGTTTTATTGCCTGGGCCCTTGTGTTGCTTTTTGCCCAGCCTGGGGTGGGCTTCTGAGCTGCTACTGCATCACGGGGGAGGGGTATTTAGGTGGGTGTGAGTCCGAGCTACACATTGCTATCCCATGATGGCTCCGGTTGTGCTCAGTGACCTCTGACCCTGGCCTCCATTCCCCCACCAGGAGCTGTCATGCAGGTCAGCGGTGTGCCAGCCTCCACGTGAACAGAAGTAGGGTTGTGCAGAGCATCTGTAAGCATTGCTCACCAGTTGCTTTTACTCGTCTTGCCCCAGCGAGTCTGTTCTCTCAGCTGGTAGATTTTCTGGGGCGGATAAGGAGGCAGAGCATGTGATGAAGCAGCTAGCAAACATGAAGGAATGCGTCAGTGATACCATTCAGCTCCTGTCGAGCTGCTGCATTCCAAATGAAATGGGGTGTGTAACTTGTGACTGGTGTGATGTTGCAGCTGGGAGGAGCTGCCTCCTTTCTCTCTAGGTCTTTCTCATGTCCACCCACCCGCATGCCTCATCAAGATCCATGATTTCCTTAGTTTCCATTGCATGTGCAGGAATGTGGCTGTTCTGGTCGATAGGCTTGGCTCTCCATACCCGAGTGTGACCTCATTTGGCTCTTAAGATCAGTGTGACACGGCCTCAGTGCACCAGCAGACCTGCTCTGCCTGCCCTCTGACACATGACAGATAGTATTTGTCTGACTGTTACTTGAGACAGCTCTGTGTGTTGAGAGTAGCACAGAAACAAAGACTAATTTTAGAACAGACAGTCAGGGCAGAAAAGGTTACATTTTCAACCAAAGACATCATGAAACTTAAACAGCGGTTATACATGACTTTTCCTTTCCAATTTCTACTAAATAAGACACATTTTAGAGGCATCGCCACATGTGCTGTTCTCGAAACATGGCACAAGCTGTTTTTAGCTCATTCAAGAGGCACACCTCATCCTGCCCTCGGCAATCAGTGCTGCAGTCAAACTTGGCCACAGCACAGACACATTTTCAAAAGTAGCCCGTCTCCCAGTCTGCTTGTAGCTGCATCAACATAAAAGCCTTGAGCGTTTAGATTTGTGAAAGGGCGGGATAGGAGAAATCTGAACAAAATGATGCCAGAGCCTGCACCTCGGCCAGAAACAGCTGAGGGAAAGAGGGAAAGAAGAAGACAACAGAGGAGTAAGGGAGGGTACTTGGCAGCACCACCTAACTCAGAGCAGCAACAAGGCAGCTTGCACCAAAAATAATAAATAATGTTGTAGAGAGGAGCTCTTGGTGAAAGGCAGGGGGTGAAAAAGAGAGTGCACGGAGAGAAAGGAGACAAAAACTCTGAGAAGCTGAGTCAAACTTTAATTAAGGACTGAACACAGCTTTGGAACAGCAGCTGTTGCCTATGCCACCACGCCACCCGGCTTTACAGCTTTTTATTTTGAAGCTAAACAGATGTTATGAGGGGGTGGCGATTTTATCTGATGAGAAGTTTGGTTTCGGGAAAGAGGAGGAAATTAAACTCACCCACTCTTCAGACTAGTGATTTCAGGGAATTGGTGCCGGGGTCTGCTGACCACAGCAGTAGTGACTTTGACCCTGTGATATCTTCTGAGAAACCTCACATTGCAGTGTAATGAAGTTAAGAAAAGTGTGATAAAACTGTAAAGGTGTCTGCATCTCTGTAAAAGTGCTCTTTAGAAAGATACTGATCACCTGCATTATTTGGTGGCCTCAAACAATGTGAGCCATAAATTGTACCTTATGCCTCCTGCTCATTCGCTGAAAGCTGCTCAGGATAATAACATTGTCACCAGACCCTAAACTGTAATTTGCATCCAGATCTCTAAATAATGCAGCTTGTCATAGGGGCTGTACTTTATCATTATGGGTGTCTTACTGACCTAAATTTACCAAAATTGCAAATTATTTATAAATAAGCTTAATCCCATGTAATTATATTGAAAACAGATACTTCAACCAAACATCAAACCAGATGTTTGACCAACAAATCAACCTACTGTGTGGCACAGAAGTCAAGAATTGGGTAAAACTGTAATTATTCAGCACAAACTTTAGAATAAAATAGGATATAATGCACTAATGCACTTTATTAGATTGTCATTCTGTTTATCCATATATTGTGATATTATTGTATCATCCAGCCCCTTTCTGTGCTGCGTGGTCAGGGTTGTGGAGCTTTCAGTGCATGTGTCATAAGGCCCCTTCAAAACTTGCCTGTTCAAGGACGAAATATTTTTCCACTATTGCACAATAGAGGTCTGTATAAAAGTTTTTGGATTGCAGGACGTGGAGGTCATTGTTGTTCCTCCTCTGAGCTGGCATAAAAGGCAGTAACACTGCAGCATTAACATCTTTGTAAAAAGCCAACCAGCAGGGACAGACACAGGTTGGTAACATTTTTACAACATAATTGTGCAACCCATCAACTGGAGATTTAAAAACAGCTAGCAACAGTTAGCAGCTAAATCCAAGAATATTAACAGGAACCAAAAATGCTTACATATTAATGAGGTCACTACCCTCAGAGTTGAGAGCAAGATAAACTGTCATTTAAACGGCACGGAAAAGGATTATTATTGCCAGATTATGTCATTGTTATTGTTTAGAAAGTGAACCGTATTACTTATGTTATATGTATCACTAAATGGGGAGACTGTTGTTTTACACATCAAGCCAATCATGACTCTTAATGTCCAGAAAGCCTGCATGTTTTCTTGTATTACACAGTGGATTGATGTGGTTTGGTTAACTGAAAAAAAATGGTGGTGTAAATGAGTGACTGCATTGTGGTGGTTAAGCGTAATCTCGGTTTAAAAAGGGTTATACTTCTAGGTGATATTCACACTAGCTTCGCTTCACTTAAATGTCTCTCATCATCAGAGAGATGCCATTTTGTACGGCTCGCTCACCTCCTTTATCAGTGAGTCAGTCTCTCCCTGTCTCCCTCTTTCTCATTCTGTCACTCTCCTATGGAGGATGTGATGAAAATGGCTGTTTAATCATGCAGAGAGGTCAGCCAATCAAAGGGCCTGGGCCGAGTGATTTAAGGGCCTATTCAGAGCACAGCTGGAGGGAGGGGGGGAGGGAAGGAGGGAAAGAGTTAGGGGGAGAAAAAGAGGGAAGGAGAGAGAGATAGAGAGACGGTTGGCATTTGATTGCTGTTTGGTGCAGGTCACCTCTCATCTACTTAGCACTGGTCTTGTTTCACCAATAATTGTTTCTGATAGATTGAGGTATAGGCAGGGAGATGAATGGCTGGAGCTGGTGAGGGCCGATTGGCAAAGAGCGTGCTGCCCTGCTGGTGATGAGATACATACACACACTCTAAACTCACATGACCTCATCAACAGATGAGGACCCACATCTTTTATAGACTCATGTCTTCCTCTCATTAACTTCGGCAGACAGCTTCTACTGTAACTACCCTACCCCCCCAAGTTCACACACACAGAAATGGTGTGTGCGAAGGAGGCAATTCTCACTTGAATGTCAATAGGAGAGGATGACAGATGGTTGGGAGAAACGGGTAAGTGAAGACAAAGACAGTCACTGTCTCCTGTCTCATGCCCCTGTCACACGAACCCCCCTCAATATCCCATTTATAATGTTCAAACTGTACATTGGGTCACCTGTATCTCCCTGTTGTCATTCTGTTGTGAGACCCAGGTCCCCTGCTGTGGCTTTTCACACGACAGAGACAGCAAAATTTTACAGGAGCTTGTATAATTCTGTGCTTTTAACAGGATTATCACGTTTCCATGTCATCAGAGTGGTTAAAATAATGTTTTTACACTGGATATTTAACAAGGCATGCAGTGCAGACTGTTTTAGTATTCCTGTGTCTGTGTGGTCACCTTATGAAAAGTTAATACAGCAGCTCTTGCCCTGCAGGAGTTGTGAAAGTGATGGAAGTGTCAAGAAGAGAGGAAATAATGCCCCAGAGGTTAGGAAGTTGGTTTCAGTATCTTCAAAAGTAAGGATGTAGAAATTAAAGTTTACTGAAGTACAGCTGCTGCACCAAAAATGATTATTTTCGGAGCTGCAGGCAGCCCTGGTTATAAACAGGGTCCTCCTCCTGAGTTGAAAACCCATGTTGGCCCATTTACAGTGACACCAATGACATTGTTAGTTTCTCTTTTTTTGTCTGAATTTCTCTTTTAATCTTATTTTACCTACATACCTACAAAAAGCAATGGCAGTGCTAGGGAATCACTTTTTTGACTGTAAATTGTATGTAAAATACACTCATATATGCATCATGGAATCTTATAGGTGAGAACAAATACTTTCAACACCAGCAACAGAAGTTTGCATCTCACATATTTGCATCATGCAACTTGCAGAGTACAATTAGTCATTTTCTGTGTTTCCTGTAGCTACTTTAACTCTGTCTACAGGAAGTGTAAAATAGCCCTTTGCCTGTCTAGCCTGAAAGCTGTGTGTATTTTTTACACCGGCATCACAAATAAAGATTGAAGGGACTTTCCCCAGGTTCTGGCAGAGGTATTGCATTATTAACATGGGTACACAGTATTGACTTTATTTCCTTTAAACACGTCACCCTGTCATGGCAAGTGTCCACAAGGTTTCTTGGGCAGGTTAAATGTTTAAAATGGACACCTGTCATTTCTACCCTGTATTTTGCTGCATTACTCAGTTTGTTTTCCTTTCTTTCTTTTTTTTTATATTTTTCTCTGTGTCCATCTCCAAGCTGAGTATTGCTCTGTTGCCTCACATCAGCTATACTCTGACTAATTACACAGAGTTGATATGTGACTGCTGCCAGCTCAGTTAAATAATAAAGTAATTTTTTTTGGTATTCATTTGGTGTAGCCTGATGCTTTCTGCAGGCTTTTTCTCCTGAGGAGATTTCCAACAAATTATATTTAGACACCAGAAAGAACCACTGCCACTGAACAGGTGTGAACAACCTGATGCACAGAGGGTGTAAAGGGGAAAGACTTTGCTGACTTAGCTTTCAATATCCATTCTACCTTGTTGTTGGTCTAAGCAAAGGAATCTCAGCTCTTCCTCCCCACTCTATCTTTTGACTAAGCAATCAACCCTCGGCTTCCTCTTCACATGTGAATGCATTAAGTGAAGTGTAATTACACCTTCTCAGGTGTTGTTGTGGAGAAAGCGCCCAAGATGTTGGACTGTTTTAAAGCCAATGAGAAAAAACAGCCAAACTTTGTAATTGCACATCACACAATGCACACAGGTCCGAAATGTATTTTTGCCATAAGCTCCTGTCGTGAAAGCAATGGCCGTAAAACTGGATACATTTTTTAAAGCATTGCAACCCACAAGAAATGACTCACTCAGTTATCAGAATTTGATCCATATTGTCTGCTGATATTTTAGAAGTCTGGAAGAACTTCAAGATTAAATAATTTTAGCTCCCATTTATGTTAGTAAAGGGCTTTCATAAGAAAAAACAGAGCTCTTTCGCTGACTCTGTAGCCAGTTCTCCACAATATGGAGATTTTTCTCAAGCTATGTTCAAAACATTTTGACTCAAGAATTGTCATAAAAGATATTTGATTTACAATGATATAAAACATAGGAGCAGCAGACCCTTGTGTCTGAAAAGCTGGAACTAATTAACATTTGGCTTTTTTGCTTAAAAAGTGAATCAGTCAGTCGCCTAATGATCGATATTGTCTGTCAAATTCCGCTGGTTGACTGTTTCACCTTTCAGCCCTAATACATATCTCACCTTTTCACAGTGTTTTCTGTTAAATCTACTGGGGGCAAAAATAGATACAAAACAGTATCTGTGTCAGTTTCACTGCAGCAATTTTCAACAGTGGAGTTTTTGT
>JAQNCA010000014.1:18439164-18453373 GCA_029783725.1 Acanthurus tractus
TACTGGGGGCAAAAATAGATACAAAACAGTATCTGTGTCAGTTTCACTGCAGCAATTTTCAACAGTGGAGTTTTTGTTACTTTGTGTGCACGGCTCTGCTTCTGTTTTTACAGTCAGTGAGTTAGTATTTGTAGAGTGCCACTCTAGTAGATAGCTGGCCTCTACCTCTTTCTATCTCTTCCTCCCTTCCCATCTCTCTGACCTTGCGTTGGCGTGTGCTGATGAGCAGTGAGTGGATACACTCATGAGAGGTGTGTACGTGCGCACGCCGCTAAAGAAACTGTGGGAGCTCCATTTGTTGTGTAAATGCGAGCCACTAATTGACTGCCGGGCATGCAGCCTCTCCTTCACGGACTGAACCTTGCCCTCCGCCGGGTCCTGGGGATCCTGCCAGGGGAATGATGCCCCCCCTCAATACACGCACAAACACACACACATCCACGCGCTCACAACACCCTCTCCTTTTCTCTTTTCCTCTGTCGGAGCAGGCCTGGCACTGGGCCAAAGTGAGGATGGGCACAGCGCGGGCCTCTCTGTTCTCTCTGTCTGTGTCTGCCTCTGTGTCGAGCCCTCATAATGAAAAGCTACACAGCGTTCACTCATGATAGCATGCTGTGCTTTTTGACACTCTTTTGATTCAACTTCTCATCCTGGAAAAAAAGAGGACTTTAAAAAAAAAAGATTTTGCAATGGTTACATAAATTACATTTTTTCCAAAACAAATATACCATGAGAAATCTCTTAGAATGGGCACCATCCCTTTCGGTAGTTTTACTTGCTACTTATAGACCTTTGTTTACACAGAGATCAGGCAATGCTAGCGTAACGTAGACCGTTTTAACCATAGTTGGTTTTTTTTGACAGTAAACCAGCCATAATGCTGTCCTAGTGTGTGATTTCAGATAGCATGCTGGCACTGCAGGGCTTAAGGAGGCATGACGGGTGACTTGTATAAAACAGCATACTCTAGTGTTACTTGAAACACGCTTTCCAAACAATAACAATAACATAATGTGGCAATAACAATTTTTTTGTCCTTCTTTCTTTAGTTAGCTGCTAACTGCTTCTAACAGCTGCTAGCCTTTAAAAAATCTCCTGCTGGTGAATAACTAGCAGAGACCACATCCCTGTCTCGTTGACTCTTTTTACATAGAAGTCAAGTCGGCACTGTTGCTGTCTCTGCTGCTGGCTCAGAGGAAGAACAACAGTTCTGCCTTCCTTTATGCCTTCATATTTCTAATAAAAAACAGTCTGGTGGATTGACGGCTCAATATTCCTGACTTGAACAGGCTGTGTTAAAATGACAATTTCTCATAATGATGAAGTAGTCTGCACTTTACTAATGCTCAGATTGAAGCCTTTGTTAAGTTAGGGCCCAGTCCACTAGCCACAGTAGTCATATCAGTGTTGGCCTCAGTGGTAAGCCCACGAGACACTTAGCCCAGCTGTTTGCTGGCTTGAGGCCCAGATATCACACATGCAAAAACACAGGGTTTTTATGTAAGGCTGGTTGAATTGGAAAGCCATAGCTACAGATGATGCTCCCTTGACCTCTGCTGAGTGTTTTGGTCAGTCTAATTTCATATGCAAGTGCCTGTATTTAGATATCAGGGTTAAGTCAGTGTTTAAACGATTGACTTGTTGATACTAACTGCAAACACTCTATTTTGAATGGCAACAAACAGTACAAACAGGGATTTTTATTTTTTTTTTACAAGAATGTTGTTGCTTGTGATGCCACAAAGGCCGCATGTTTCCAAAAACTCTCAATCTCAATTTCTTCAGTGGTTCCAGTTTCTAAGAGATGACACAGGATTAAGATGCAGGGCAGAGGGGGTCTTCTGGTGGTGTCCTCATTTAGCCAAGTGGATGGACATGTTGCTGATGTCGAGCGTTCATGGCTCATGTATGTAAAGAAGTGTGTGCTGATGACACGTTGACAATAACACTGTACAAAATAACTGTTTAATACATCTTGAAGACAGTAATAAAGGAAATACAATCACAGTTACAATACTTAGGAAAAAACACTTGAACGCACACACGCAGGATCAGACCTCCTGTGCCCAGGTTTTCCCAGGCCAGTCTATTGTTCTGCAGAGGTAAACATGAGGGAGCACAGAGAGAGGAACCGACAAACAATAAACTGACACACTCTCCCATAACACTCTGTTTAAACTGTAAACACAAAAGAGCAAGTATGGGTCTGTGTTTGTGTGTTGTGTTTGCGTGTGTTTGTGTGTGTAGCCGGCACCAAAGCAAACTGAAGTCCTGAGAATGAGAATGAGAACGAGGATTGCGGTTCAGGACATGATGCATACAAATGGCAACTTGCCGATTTTATGCCATTTACCTTCCCACGGTTCAAGGCATCCAACTATGTCCCTACTTCATTCTTGGCAGTTCAGAAATTCTGAGAATGCAGGGATTGGCAGTGATTCAGTCCAATAGGTAGCCACAGTCAACTGCTCTGTCATGTAGGGCTTGTTTGATGTGATGTTCGCAGTGTACTTCACATTGTATGTTCATGGTATACACAAGAATGGTGCTTGACTTTCAAAACTGGTCTACACTTAACTGTGAAGGACTGTTATTTTAGGCGTTCAGTGGCAGCAAATGAGACACAAAGAGACAAAGCAAGGATTTAATGTCGAGCTTGCCACTTATGCTCCAGAGACAACAACAATGGGATTAGCTGGCACGCTAAATAACTAAGGCCTAGGCCAAGCCTCTTATGCTGTCACAAGGCCCTTTTTAATGTATGTTAATATGGTCACCAATTATTTTTTAATACAATAAACTTCCTTAAAGGTGCACATTAACTGCAATTTAAAAATACAAGAGAAATATGTGCACATTTCCGTAGAGAAATTTTGACTCTTTGGACATTTCTTGAGAGAAATTTTAACTGTGTTCTCGCTCAAGATGGCAAATTTACACTTACGCCAAGCAATGCATTTTACCAACCCCCGTAAAAATGACATTGAGAATGCCTCCATCCATGTCATCTTTCTTGTTTGTGTTGACAGTTCACAGTGTGATGCACTCAGCCTAGTGGAGCTGTTAATTCCCAAAGTTGCCCAACAAGTCTGATTCACTGCAGCTGCAGCAAAACAGGAACATCTAGTATCCACAAGTGAAAACAAAAACAGTTAGAATGAAAGAGAGACAGAGAAAAGTTGATTCGGGCTACGACTGTCGAGGACCATTAAAGGCAAATGCGTTTCCTGTTTTGATCCCCACTGTAATCTGCACCTCAGCTCTGTGCACATTCACTGCCAATAAAGCTTATTGAATCATATCGACTGTGTGCGGAAGCAGGGAGGAAAGAGGGAGAGTCAGAAAATGACAAGAGGGCTAGAAAGTGGAGCGAGGGAATGAAAAGCAAAAAAGAGGAAGTGAATTTGAAAGACGAGCAAAAACAGCACAAAACACAGGGTAGGGGAAGAGGAGGAGGAGAGAGGGGGCAAAGAGGAAAGGGAGAAAGTAACAGAGACAGGGAAAGAGCAAATTGCTCTTCCCCCCTGCTAGCTGCACCAGCAGTATTGCAGCCAGCCAGACAGGCAGTGTTGAATCTGAGTCAGCAAGACTTGAACTGGGGCCCTAGTCTATAGCCTGGGGCCTCTAGTAACACACACACACAAAGACTCACGCAGACACAGTGTCAGACCTGTCGCCCTTTTCTCCTCAGCCCTCCAGCTCTAGCCCTAACTATAGCTTTTCATCCAACCACTGTTAATTAGTAGCTGCTGCTGCTGCCTGCCCTGCCCCGGCGCCACAGTGGTAAAGCCCCATCCCCACATCTGTGTTTGTGTGTGTGCGTGTGTGTGTGTGTGTGTGTGTGTGTGAGAGAGAGACAGAGAGAGAGAGAGAGCGAGAGTGAGAGCGGTTTCGGTTTGTGCAACACAGATTTCTAATACATTGGGATGCTATGAGAAACATACAATAACATACATACAATGAAAACAGACTACAATTACTTGCAACCCACTGTGTTTATTGGCAAAGTATTCCCAAACCCATGCAGTATTATCCTTTATACTGACAATGTGATCCTCACTCAATCTTTGCTTGTGTCCAGCTGGGCCTTCCCAAGATGCACTTTTTTATGCCTGATCATGACACTATCACCTGTAACCAATGAACCTGTTTACCTGTGGAATGTTCCTAACAGGTGTTTTTTGAGCATTCCATAAACTTTCACAGTCTTTTGTTGCTCCTGTCCCGACTTGTTTAAAATGTGTTGCTGGCATCAAAGTTTAGAATGAATTTATTTTTGCAACATTACTTAAGTTGGTTAGGCACAACAATAAATATGTAGTCTTTGTACATTTTTTCTGGAGATTATCAAAAAAAAGTTAATTATCACACTATGTTCTCTGCAGTAAGTTTCTTATAAAATATGTCATGTGTCATGAAACTGCTATGTATGGCTGCCAGTGGGACTGGGTCAATGGTGTTTGCTTGATGATACTGCTGTTAGCAATAACAGTGTTGATCTGGATAGGACTATAGTATGTTTTCTGATTCAGTCAAGTGCTGCAACAGTGAAAGGGTTGTGCTTCACAGTGCAGACAGATAGTGACCCAAAACATACTGCAAATATAAAACATAGTGCTAACATACTGCATTTTCTTCATAGTGTTAAAAAAAAATCCTTATATTTACAATTAGAAGAGTTTTTACTTGTAGCCTCTGAAAATGGGACAATGCACAAAAATGGCTGCAATTCCTAAACAGCTAACGTGATATTTTTGGTCAACTCACCAGGAGGTCCTCAATTACATCCTGACTGCTTTATTTCACATCCACTTGAGTGGTATGAAAAAGCAAATTTACAAAAAATTGTCACTGCCTAAATACTTATGGACCTGACTGTATGATTTACACAGTATGCATCAGGTGTAACACTTGCTAGTGTGCCAACTCTGTGTTGTAAGGGCATTGTAATCTGTATGTGTGCAGGCGTTGCAGGTGGAACAGACTGCAGCCTGCATGTTGCTGTGGTCTTGTGCATCCTAATACTTTACCACACACATCATCTAAGTTACCTATTAAACTTTCCATCTTTCTCCTGTTGCTGCTCAAGAGAGCTGCTACCTTTAAGCTGCGATCACAGAGGAAAACTAAAAATGCTTCTCAGTGCCGCTTCTGGAAGATCACATTGAGCTAGTGCATGAGAATAGACGTGCTCAGAGAGGCTAAAGAGACTCAAATACTGTCAGGGAAATCGATATCCCCCTATTTCCGATGTTCTGGGAGCAGTTTGGTAACAGACTGTTGACTTCACAGTTTCAGGAGATGGCTTCAGGATCCTGTTTCACTGTTGTTCTTGTTGGGGTTTATGCCTGTCAAGAGAGCCAAGTGTATGTACATTTTTGTGCACATTTGTGTGTATTTATCGCTTAAATCTTTGGCCGTACTTCAACGACCACAAGAGACAAAGCCAGTTTCGCAAACAGTCCTCTTTCTAGCTCCCTGCCCATGTTCAAACTCTATTATTTCCCCCCCCTTTCTGCTTTTCATCTTATCCTGTCATGTTCATAGTATGAGGTGGTGGTGAGGGCCTCGTCCAAGCTGTGAATCAGACTGACACATTTCTCCCCAAGGACCCCCCAGTAGAAATACATAGTGAGAGCAACTCTGCCAGCCAACTAATACAGCCTCTGGCCTGCTAATGAAGACCATATTACAACGAGATAGAGGCAGAGAAAAAAAGAGAGGGAGAGAAAACTAGCTGAGCTCAGCACAGGATACACACACACACAGCCTGGAAACAGACAGTGGATGAAGTGTAGCTAGCCACACATGCACGTCCCTCACACACACACACATTTAAATCTGTTCTTGGGGGGGTGCAGGACCACAACCCAGCAACAGGGTGACCCAACACAGCAGCACCCTTTCACTTTTGGCTGGATATACGCCTCATGTAGTCATTCTTACTGGACGAAGCGCTTCAAGCGTCATCTATTCACACACAACCACAGCAGTACATACATTGATGGATGACTGAGAAATCTATTGTGAAGTGAGAGATTTGGTTATGTGCTCAGCCGGTAGCCTGTAAAATAAATGTTTTAGAGCGTGCCACTGCAGCTGAGGGTTTCCAGGATTTCTCTTACTTGACATGATAACAGCTTTAAGAGGTTTTCGGCGGTGGTCAAAGCGGTTGTGGTCAGCCTACATAATCTGTCGATCTCTTTTACTCCGAGTCTCTTATTTTCATCCCTCCTCCTCCTTCCCCAGTGAATCAGCTTAAAGAGAGGCTTCATGTTCTAGTGTGCTTGTTAAGCCCCACATGTAGCTGCACAATATCCCTTCTTTAGTGACAACTGATTATGTGACTACCCAAAAAATGAGATCGAAATAAAGAGCGCTGAAACCGAGCCTTAAACTGCCTGCATCTACTCCACGCATGCAACACATTACTGACCTGGCTGTCCTCATAACCATAAAACTCCCTGAGTTTTATTTAAATATTGCTTGTGTTTGCACTGCACACTGTTTGGGCTACAGGTTAGAGAGAAGGAATAAGGTTTTTATCTTTTTATCCTGCCAAGAGCAAGTTTTCTGCATTTCAAGTAAGACTTTCAATTGCATTTAAGATGCTAATGTAGCCTTTGGGGTGAGCAGAAATGTCTCCAGTGTGCTGGCGCTTTGTTTTGTCCCAGTTATTCATTAGGCTTTAATAATTGCTGCATCTCGCTTCATACAAACACTGCCAGGAGAAATGGATTCACTTCGTTCTCTCCTTGGAAAGGTCAGGGCGTAACGCAAGACACCTCACCGACAAACAGATCTGCGATTCATGCGTCAGTTCGCTCGGAAAATGTGCTTTCTCTTGGACGATTGAGCCGCAAAACCCCTGATTTTGTGTATGTTCTTGTGTGTGTGTGTGTGTGTCTGTGCGTGTGCAGCAACTTAGTTTTAGGCAGCCGTTGAAATTCAAATGAGGCATGCAGGTCAAGACTTGAGTATTCTTAGAGAGTAAGAAAGAGAGGCAGGGATCTTCTGTGGAAGTCTCTCTCTTTCTGCTTTGGCATTGTGGGTAGAGGTCACAAGCACGACTCTAGTGACAGGTCCTTGTCATCGCGCAAGCCTTAACCTTTCTCCCTTGTGAAATCACGAGTTTTAACAAGCCAGAACAGATCATACAAGCTATTCTTCAGCACACCAAGGGAAGGGTCAGCCGACCTGCAGAGGAAAGTGGATTGCAGTGCTGCGATGGCGCCTGGCTTAGTGCTGAATCCCATTATCAAACAGCGTTTGTCAAATAATAGGTCAAGGCCCACTTGTACCAAAGACATATTAGGTTGTGGTTTAATTCCAGAGCTCTGTGAAACTGATTTTGCTCTGTGCAAAGTGATTTGGTCGAGAACAAAAGGTTTCTAGTATTAAGTCTGTTCAAGACAAAGGACTGAGGGCAAAGCTTAATCTCATATGCTGTGCTAAAGAGAATACATTGATTTACTTTGCTTTATATTGAAACCACAGTTGTTAATATTGATATTGATTATTTTTCTGCACTGTTTGCAGTGACATTAACGCGCTGACTTTTTCCCCCCAAACACTAACAGAATGGGGTACCCATACTTTATGACTATAAACTGCAAAACTGGAGAAACTAAAAGCTCCCATGTCTGTGCTCTGTCTTGTTTTGCACCTATACTCTCAACCAAAGCATGCATCCCAACTGCTCATTACCAACACCATTTACTTCATTGTGAGGCTGAGAAACCCAGCCTGCATAAATACCCAAAACAATGTACGATAATGGCACTCAAATAACGCCTTAGCCATATTTTCAATCTGCCTTAAAAGTGGCGGTGAGTGGCTGAAATAAGCGAGGGATCGGGGAATTATGAGTGGCAGTCAGTCCCTGGGGAACCATGCAACATGGCAGGTCATTTGCCTGGCCAGTGTTGGTGTGATATATTTGGACACTACGGCGAGGTGGCTGGCTGAAAATGCGGCGGAGGCGGTGGAGAGGTGGAGGCAGCGGGCGCTTATTCAGCAGGCTGGAATGCAATAGAAACAGAGGGGAGACTTAATCAGACTTGTGCAAATAGCATTTAAACACATTTAAATTCACAGGGAGCAGAGCATTTATTATCTTGTAACGATCACATCCCTCAGTGAGGCTGTGTCTGTCATGCACGGCAATATTTAGACCCCGAGTCTAAAATTTACAGTTTCATTCATCTCCTCCGTAGGATAAGCTCTCTGTAAGGGTGTTGTGGATGGAAGTTTGTCTTCTTTCAGAATTCTCTTGTGGAAAACACTGGCAAAGTGTACAGTGTGCAGCTCCAGGCCCTCAGCATCCAGAACAGCAGCCATCCTATATGCAATACTCATGTTGTTATATCTAGTTCAATGTTATGTTGAACAAGGCGCTGATATATTTAGTCGCTCTTCTCTCCCGTCTTCCTCACCTCTTTGTCTCTGGCATTCCTCTCACTCACCACTCTTCCTCTCATCTTCCCCCGCTCCCACCAGTCTCTCCTTATCTCTCCTCCTTTGCGCTCACATTTCTGTCTTTCCAACACGCCTCCCTCTGTGTTTTTCTTTTTCTCCACGTCTGTTCTTATCCTCCCCCACACTCTCCTCCTCCCAAAAGCTCCGCCGTGTCCTGGGCTCCGTTGCTGTAACGACTCTGACAAGCTCTTTGGACACTGTTTTGGCTTTGTCTCCCATCCTCCTTTTTTTCTTTTCTTTTCATACGCAGTCCTTTCCTTCCCCTCTGTCACTTGCTACATTTAGACTCGGGAGCAACTTATGTAAACTCAGACAGACACAAAGACTGTCGGACACCCACAGAATACACACACATGCCAGCTTTATTAATTGTGCTGTCTGCCAAGGTGAAAGACAGTTCTGGTAATATGACCTAATGAACGTGTGCTTGAGGTCGCTGTGTTTTGTCTCCTGTTGAATCTCCCTGCTCCCTCCCTCACTCCCTCGTCTGCCCTGTGAGTGACTCACAATAGATGATGTTACTCGTCCTTCTGGACCGACCAGTAGGGCCGCCCTTCCTTTTGGTAGGGCTCCAAGAGCAGCCAGGCGCCTCGCAAAAAGCCCTGATCATGAAATGGATGTGTTGGACTTAACACTCAAATCCCACTTTGACTTTAGTCCCAAACATTTATTGCCTTGGAGGGATATTTTGGTAGAAAAGTTGGTAGACTGTTGCTTCCAGTTGGTATTTCATCAAGTGCTGGAGACAAAAAATCTGTTATACTTTTATAAACGCAATATTTATTCTTCTTCCCACCTTTTTCATGAAAGAAATTCTACTTGAAAATGTAGCTTCTTGCTTAAAAGGTAGGTAGATTTCAAACAGTTCAATTGGCCTTTGTTTTGCTTGCTACAGTACAATATTAAGCTATAAGAATTGTTTGATAAGTACAGATTTCAAGCAGTTTTAAAGAATGCTTAATGTCCTTTATGGGCAGGAGAAAAGTGTTCTCCAACAAAAAGAGCGCTTTTTTTATTAGATGTTAACTTGATTAGCATAAACAAAACAGCTAAAGAAAAAGAATGTGGGAGTTGTGTGAAAATTCACACCTAAGAAATCACAGTTAAGGTTAAATTTTCACAATAACAGCACTTGTTTATTAAGGAGCTGCTGCCTTGCAGCCTTGAAAATAAAAAAAGTCTAGAGAGCTGGATGTTTGGTGAGGTATCGATGAAGTCTCTGAAGCCGAACTGCATGACCTGAATTTGTCCCCATGGAAATGATGACAAAGATGAATTCAGGTTAATGTTGAATCAGCTGAGAGACCTTTTTCTCTTTCTGTGTCTGAATAGAGAGTGTATTAAAGATCCATGTAGTGATAAATGCTAGACTACGGAGGCACTCGATTAAAACTCATAAAATCCATGTAAAAGTGGTAGAGCAGCAGAATATTGTTTTGAAGTGTGCAGTCTAAGTTGAAGAGGTGTTGGGTGTAGTTATGTGACAGGCTCTTAGTTGCCCACTACTGAAAGAAAAAAGTTTCCCTTTTAGCTTAACATGCACAGACTGCTCTCCTTTTATCTCTCTCCATTCCTCCTCGTTCCGCCTCACCGGCTATCTGAAAAGGTATCGTCAACTCCTCATCTCACCCCTCTACCTCTCCCTCCTCTCTCTCCATTTCCATCACCTCGCCTTTTCACCTGCACCATTTTCTCTCCAGTCTCCTCATCTCCTGCCTGATTATTACCCCTTTTTTTTATTCGATCCCTCTCGTCTCTCAGCGGTATATTTTTCATTCTCTCCTGCAGCCTACAATATAATTCCGATTTTTTTGTCTGTTTCCTAAGAAGATTTGGTAACATTAAATTCACATTTAGTTTTAAAGAAGATAAAGAGAGGAAAAGGGGCGTTACTGTACAGCTTGTAGTTACTACTCAATGTCTGCTAATAAGCTTTTAGTCACACACACATCCACATTTACGCCCCTGCCTACCTGTCTGTCTGTGTGGCCGCCTGTATAGTGAAGCGCTGATGCGTGCAGTGCTCTGCGCTTCACCAGGAATACAGTATGCGCTGACGATCAGGGACAAGACAGGAAGTCGACTGAGCTCTCGGGCCTCTATTCTCCTTCTACTGAAATCCATGCATGGATATGCACACATTCTAACACATGCTCACACTCACAAGCTCTTTGTTAGCTTGAATAGTCACAGGCCAGACACTGGACTCTTGAGTTAAAAGAATCCAAGGTAGACAAACTTCCTTTGTTTTAGCTTCACGCAGGCCAGACTGCAGATAATTGGCATTGGCCTCACATGACTTAAATGTAACTGTGATGAATGTAACAAGATGAATGGATTTGTTCTTCTGAATTCCCATACATGCCAGTGTCTTTGTTCACTGCAAATGCTGTTGCAGATCTTTCTCTATATTGTAATTAGATTGACCATGTGGGTCGGTGTGTTAATGGGTGGCAGATTGGCTTAGTGGTTGGTCAGTGTCCAAGTAGCCAAGTGATGTGTATTAAGTTTCGAAACATGACTTATGTGGTTTCTAGAAGTATGCAATTCAACTTCTGCCCATGGTCTTGTGTTAAAAATGCAAACAAAATTAGTAATTCATCACAATATCAAACAGCAATTCTTATAGAATTGCAAAAATATAGCAACACCTGTTATCACTGGATCATTTAATTTGGGAATAAGCATATTGTTCCACCCTGATGGCTTTGCTGTTAAGGACTTGAACCCACATTCCCACAAGCGGAGACATCTGCATCAACTCTGATGTCTTGTGACCCATCTGAGGGTATAAATGGGCTAAACACCATGTGACACAAGCCACACGCCTGTCATAAAGCATTTAGAGCATAGGATAAAGCCATGCGGTCACAGGCAATGATATGGTTACTAATACTCCTCAACAGCACGCATCCGGAAGCAGTATGGGCCTTAATGGACAAAGATGGATAAGGATGCTATCCAAATCAATAGTGAACCAGCCCAGATAAGCTGTCGTGTGCGTGAGTTTGTCAGTGTGCATAAGAGTGCTTTTGTTCTTGTGCTGTCATTACAACATTACAGCAAAGCAGGACATTTATTCTAATAAACTTGCACTGGATGACGTAATGATTCAGACTTGGGGGCAAGCAGATGGTCAGTTTTCTATCTGTTTCAATTTGCTTAAGAAGTGGAGACCGTATCTAGTGTGATGGGGCACCAGCAGAAGTCACAGCCAAGATATGAGCTAGATTAAGTCTTGGACTTGTGTCAAGTCTTTGAAGTGCACAGGTTAGATTGGTCTCTTTTGTGATGAAATCTCAAAAGTGAAATCAAAAAGGGTTCTGGCTTAGACAGGCTTTATCTGGAGACACATATTTTATCACATTCTTGCTATCAACGCAAAAACTTTTGATGCCACAGAAATGAAAAGGCCAAGAGAGCAGATTTTAGTCTGGACTTACTTTTTATTCTCAAATTGTGGGCTGTGAGGAGTGAAACTGCTGCAGATTTATGTCAGTTTGAAGTTGACATAAGCAGTTTTAAAATTTTTTTACCAGCTGGATTTCTTGCTTTTGGCTCGTAGGGAATACATCACAGAGATAGTGTTCAAACACTTGTGCAATCGCAAACTGACTATTTATCTAGCACTGACAGTGTTGGCGGTCCACATAAGCTTACTCTGGAAACATGAAGTCAAAGAAGGGCGAGGCTACCTTTTATGGTGCCATTAAAACAAAAGGAGACAGTGATTCTTTTTAATATGTTTCTCCTTGAAGTGACTCCTCCTCTACCCACTTCCACCATCAACAGCTCTGTCCGCAAACCCATAGAGAGGGGATTCATAATGGCATGCCTGTTTTTACAACAATCAACAGTCTGGCAAGTTTTTACAAAGCGGTGAAGCACAAGCCCACTCCAGCAGACTGGATGTCAAGGGTCAATCAAGCTCATAAATGGAGGGCGGGAGGAAGAGAAAGCAGAGAAAGGGAGTTGCAGTTGAGGGCAGCAGTGTTTGGTAATAAGCTGTTTCGGGCAGAGCAGGCTACATTCCATTACAGTGAACTCAGTGGGGAGAATATAAGCAGCGCTAAGAAGGAATGCACCAGTTTTGTTATAACAGAGCTCAGCACTGTCTATTCATGGATGAACATGGTGAATGAATATATCTTATATAGGCCATAGTTTGTCATTAGAGAGCACTTCAACCCTTTTTATTAAAATTCATCTTCATGAACACAACATATTTAGAGTTAGTTTTAGTTAAACAATCATTTTACAGTGATTAATTACAATTTTTGTGTCTTTATACTGCATGACTACATTACGGGCAGCTGAGACTCCATCATTATGTCTTCAGTATACCACTTCACGCAGTTCATTGGCTGAACCTGTCCTCACTCATGGTTTCATGTTTTCATGACATCAACACCTGTACAGCCAGTTTGGACAACTCAAACCGCAGCTTGATTGGTGGTTTGAACAACTTTTGGAAAACCACATGCATGTTTGTGGTTGACCTTCATTGTGACTGACATTACTCAGTGTTGATTCAAGCCATGGGCTGGCATGTAGATGCATGCTGGGTTTGTGATTAGCTATAACAATGCCTGACCACATTCACACTTCATGGGGTCCTTTCCTAAAACACGGTGTGTACGCAGGGACAGTGTAGTAATTTTGAACTTTCCAATGATCACAGTACTGGTAGAAAATGATAAAATGATTGGTTTAAGGACTGTTTTTTTATTGTACTTGTCTGTGACTGGTCTAGTTATATAATATAAATTATATGATCAAGAAAGATTTAGTTTCGATAACATTGTACTACTGGTGTATCAGTATTGAGATATGAGTCTAGATATTGTCCAAGATTTTATATAAATAGTTATATTGTTCTCATTTCCTGGTTTAAAGGCTCCATTACAGTAAAGTGATGTAGTATCTAAATCCATCAAACTGCTCCAGCTGATTTGATATTATCCTTATCACTATTACCTCAATATTTTTTGAAAGCACCCCACCCTAAAGTCATCCACACAATCAATCAACCTCCCCTTCAGTAATATCCATCAAAAGTTTGATAATATTAACCAGTGTTTCCAGGACCAAGTTAAGCTTTTTTTCTGTATTGAGTTTAGCAGTAATGTACTTTTTGGGTTGTAAATATTGCTTTTTAATTGTAAGAGAAGGAATGTTTTATATTTAATTGTTTGAAAAAAATGATCAGTAACAGTTTAAAAAAGGCATAAAAGTTTATGAGTGCAGTGAATAAGCTAAAACATGCAAACACTTGGGTGTAGTTAAGTGGGCAATATTGTAAAGTGTTAGTTTGTGTTGTTAATTTAATCCCGAAATATAAAATTTAATCTTGCTTTAAAAAACATGGGGATATTATGGAACTGTCGAGTGAGCTCAAGTAGTGTTAACAACCTGCTGTTGTGTGTCATCACCTGCTCTGATCGTTCAACCCCTCTATTGTTCTCTTAAAGCCATGTCAAACAGAAACGGCATTAACTTTGTGCTACACACAGCAGTGTGGGCTCAGTGTGATATTGCCTTGGTGAGCCGGTGGTGAAATATTGAACTAGCTGTACGGTTACTGCGTTAATTGTGACTCATATCAGGCACATTGTGGCCTTGACCTACATATCGCCTACCTCTCCCACCTTCATACTGACACACACACACACACACACACACACACACACACACACACACACACACACACACACACACACACACACACACA
>JAQNCA010000014.1:18466762-18487344 GCA_029783725.1 Acanthurus tractus
GTGTGTGTGTGTGTGTTTTTGTGTGTTTGTGGTTGTTTGAGAGAGAGAGAGAGAGAGTGTGAGAGAGAGAGATGAATTATATATGCATATGAGATAAAGAGAGTGTATTGAGAAAGGTGGGAGAAAAAAGAGGTGAGGATAAGAAGGGATGAAGAGAGTAAATTAGAGAGACGGCAGCCTGAACCAGGGAGAGGGATGAGAGAGAGAAAGAAAGAGGTGCACGTGGGCGGGCGTAAAAATGAGAGCGCATGAGGGAGTCATAGAGGAAGAGGATCATAAAGGGGAGAGAAAGGGAATTTAAAGGATGGTGGTGAGGATGTGAGAAAGACTAGATTAAAAAAGATGTCGAGATTGAAGTAAAAAGGAAAAGAACTGATAACGAAAGTATCAAGATACAAGACTTAACCGCAGTGTTGTTAGCTTTGTCCAGAGTACAAACACATTTGAAAGTTAGTCAGACCTGATATTTACCACTGATGCTACATATTGCTATCAAAAGAGGATTTATCCTTAGTTTGTTTGATCAGGCATTTTTAACCTGTCTGCAGTGGTCACTGTAGACATGACCATGCTGTAAATGGTTCATATAGACTAAGTGATGCTATATTTTGAAACAGGAAACCAGAACAGCAAGCTCCAGGCTCGATGAAGAATGCAGATTTGCTCTTTTACTGTTTGTGCCATGAAAATGTCTCACAGCATCAGTGTGATGTGGAGGCATGTATTGTGCTGCAGTCACAGCTGGCTTGCTGTGACTTCAACAGGCGTTTTACAGACCAAACATGGATAGGCCTACTCCCTGAGAGGAGCTGCCTACCGAGGAGCAGCAAAACTACACACCCAACTTGCACAACTATACAGGAACTCTGAACTGACATAAACTGGCCAACAGCTGGTATAGCAATGTTACTTTTGTGTGAAATACAGAGGCTTTGTTGTTGGATCATTGGTCTGTGTTTGTTCCAAGATTTTCTCTATTAGTTGTTGTTAAAACATCTAATATTTTAAACATTTAAAAAAAAAAAAGGCAGTTGCCACTGCTGCATTGGCTCATGTGTACCACAAATCAACTAAACTGATGTCTGAATCAATCCCCATACACTAACACTCAAAGTTTCTCTTCTGCTTGAAGGGAACCTGCTTTGATGGATAACATATAAAATTCCCTTACAACAGGGCTATGCTCCTCAAACTAAGAAAAAGTCCTCTGGACTGAAAATACTGTATGTTATGTTGCATTCTGACTGATGACAATTTGAATTTTAAATCTGACTGGAAAGATTGATCTCTAGAAAGTTGTTCTGAATCAAATGTGGAACCTCCTTCAAAGTGTTTTTTAATCCAATTTGCAGCAAATTTCTCTTTTCAGTTTTCTTTTTGAGATTTGACTAAAGTGGTCCTTTTTCTGTCAATATAGATGAAAATGAAAAAGAATTTAATTTTTAAGCTTACCAGCTTAAAAGCTACTGTGCTAGACTGTGATATAAAAGGGGGAGACACAAGACTTGTGATTTCAATAAGGGAGGAATAAACAAAGTGAGAGAATGTGGCTTGTAGGAAGAGAACAAAAAGAAAGCCAAGGATAGGGAGCTGTGAGCCTTTTACAGCCAGGGCGTGCTCGAAGGAGAGACAGTGATTCACCGACTGAGAGAAGAGGAGGGCGAGAGGAAGAGTGATTGCCCCAGAAATCTTTTCACCGCCACTGCCAAGAACAGCGGGAGAAAAGGGTGTGTGACAGAAAGAGGGGAGTGAAATAGAGTGAGCAGAGAAGAGGGTGATTGAACGCTGGCTGCTGCACAAATAATATCATGTCCGTCACCTGGCCACCACACTGTCCTCTTCAGCAGCACGTCTCTCTGTCATGTCAACTCTGCAATGTGTGGGTATGTGTTGTGACAGGGAGGTGTGTATGTCCAGAGGTAGGTGCTCTAACACTGAAGACTCAGGAACACAACTTGGCTAATCCCTGGTGTGTGTGTGTGTGTGTGTGTGTGTGTGTGTGTGTGTGTGTGTGTGTGTGTGTGTATTTCTGAAATATCACTGAATTTAAAGAGGTTAGGAGAACGTCAGGTTATTTTTGCGCTCAGGGGGTCACTTTCAGAGAGCTATTTCCCTTCTCCCTAAATTCATCACTTTAAATGGCAATGTCCAGCTGTTTTTCTCCATGGCAAGCAAACATTAAACAAGCCAGCAGTAACTTTTTATGTTATTAGAATGCACTTATTTTGTTACAAAAAGACATGGATAAGATATGTTTTTTTATTAACACCAGGGCAACGGACAGAAACATGGCTACATTAGGTTCTGAAAGCTCCCTGCCACCCCTTCAGCACATCAACCTACATTTGTTTTCAGAGTTATACATAGATACTAATTCATGCAAAATAAACCATTTGCAACAGGCTCTCTAGCTGTTAAATACAACCCCTCATGCTCTGCAAAAATACTCTTTCAAGATGCCTTTTGCATTCTGATCTTGGTCAATTTGAATCCTGCTCAAACCTCCCGGCGTCCTTGTCACTTACATATCTTAGTATACTTAAACTCACCCTCTAAAAATAAATAAATATTGGTCTTAAGATCTTATGATTTATGAGGAGTTATGAGATGCTAAGTTACTTAAATAAGACTGAAGGAAAAAGAAAGAACAAATCCCTTTGTTTTGACATTCCTTCTCTTTGGAAGCACCATAGTCTCTATAAGACTCATAACTGACCTTAAGGCTATTCAACATGTCAAGCTGCTTTTCTCAATCACCAGATGGATGGTGACGTTTTGAACTTTGTCACGAGCCAATGCATCAATCAAATGGAGAATCGCTTGTAGCAAAAACACAACTGATCTTAAGATTTTTTTTTTTTTTGGATGTTGCGTAGGCCAGCTGTTGCATCACTGTCAGTGTCAGAGGTGAAATTTGCTGCTGAACCTGAAATCAATATTCTAGTGATCGTTGTGTATCATGGTTACAGTTGTTCTTTAGTTTTTCTGTGCCATGTTCAAGAAATTACCCATGAGGCAGTGTGGGTCAAGCTGTTGTGTGTTTTTTTATGAATAGTTGATTATGTTTTTTTATTTTTTCCTTAGCATAGAACAGTTTGTGCCTATGTTAACAATTTAATTTTGTTTATTTCAAGCAACATATTTCTGTTGTTACTCTTGTCAGAGTAACTGCTGAAGGAGCACAGTTATTGGAGTAAGTAACTTCCTGTGGTGAGCTCTGCTGTGGAGACTGATTACAGCTGTATTTCAGGTGCAAATGTTAAAACCCATCATTTTCCCTATGGCTGATAACAGCAAGTGCTATAGGGGACTATTATTCTGACTCCATGTTTGGCAGTAGTAAAGCACACAATGAGTATCTAAGATCCTGTACTTGCTCTTAGGCTGTATTCAGACCAAATCAGATGTTGTGGTGAAAAAGTACGTCAGTGATGGAGTGTGGGTCCATTTGCAAATGCAAATTATCGTCTTTGTATTTGCCTGTATGGCAGAGCTGTTGAACTCTGCTGGTGCTGAACAACTCATCAGCTGGTTGACCACAGCGGCAGTTACAATGTGTTGTGTCTCTCAAAAAGTTGACTCTGCTTTTGTTACATGGTTGCTGTTTTTCTTTTTCTTTTCTTTTTTTTTTTTTATAGCATCCCGTGTGGTTACACCACCTCAGTTTAAATGGACTGCCAACATTGAAATGAATGGGAGAATCTAGTTTTCCTTTTTCAAGGTTCTTCAAATCTGTAATATACAATGGCCAAGAAAAAAAGATAATGTTATGCCAGGTTTTCTCTCTGCAGATTTTCACGTTGTTGTGACAGAGAAGGTAAAGCGGAGCTGGCCAGCTTCTAACCTTATTAAATTCATCATTATGAATGTCATCTAATGAAAGTAATTCACTTGTGGTCTTTGTAAAACACAGTCCTATTTCTGCAGACCTAATCTGAAAGAGTGTGCTGGCAAATGCCTTTAAGTAATTAGGCCTGATTAATTGAGCCAGAGTTGATGAGCAAAGTTAATTGACAGTCTAAATGAGTTGAGCTAAGAGACACCGATTGGGGCAGTTTGTCTTAAGTCTTGCTTGTACTCATGGGTCATGTTTCGGCTGATATTTGCTGATTTGATTCGAAATAAGGAATTTGTTAATTTGTTTACAGGATTGACTCTTGATTGCATTGCTGCGGTGTGTGTCTGTGTGTGTGTGAAAGAGAGAAAGAGAGTGAGTTGTGTGTGAGCTCACAATGACACACCCACTCTGTGCTCAAATGTGGCTCTCATCCCATTATTAAAGAACAATAGAAAACCTTTTGGAAAAGACCCCATGCAGACTCTGTGTGAGCTGCTTAATTCTCTCTCTCTTTTTCTGACCTTTCTCTCGCTCTCTCTGAGGAGTGTTTAGCTCAACAAATCCCCATCTCTAGCACCACTCTAATGATACTAATTGTCAGTGTAATTACGTATTGATCTGTACTGTGTGTGGGTGGTGTGTTGCATACATCATTATCAGGAGTAATCAGAAAATGTGGGGCAGGGGTTTTGCTTGTACTGTGCATGTTAATAGTCTCTGTGTGTTTGTTTATTTGCGTAATGCTTTTTTTTGTTTGTTTTGTATTAGTTTTGTGGTTTGCTTACCATGGAGTTAAGCTCAATGCATGCAGTCAGCACAGATTTAGTTTTGAAAACCATCCACCAATCTTTTATGTGGTTTCTCTGTTTTTTTTGTTTTTTTGTGTGTGTTAGAGGTGAATACATGCTGCATGCAGGAAACTCTCTAGTTGTGGTGTATTTTTAAGATTCAAAATGTTTATTGTCACAATGATTCTACCAAGGACCTCCATTGCTTAAACAGTAGATATATGCACTCCTTTTAATTAAAGAATGTTGATATATTAGTGCAATAGCAATTAAGATTGTAAAAGCAATAACATGTAGCAATCAGTGAAACTTCTTAAAAACAACAAATTAAAAAGCTGAAATTAATTATTAAATTAAAAGAAAAGAACAATTAAAGGTGCATCTGGAATAATTTATTATATATTTGGATACATACGTTATGTATGGATGCCTTTCATCACAACCACCAGGGCAGTTGGGAATTATGTGAAGTTTGAAAATTTGTAAAGATCCCAGTATTGTTAGATGTTTACTGATAAAAAACATTTTTTTCCCAATTGAATTTTTTTTCCTGGTTTTGTACTAATGCATTCAAAAGTTACTGTGTTTCCTGCTGGGAGAAGACACTGTCCAACACAGTTTACAGTAAACACAGCTCATTTGTAATTAGTGCTCAGATAATGTTTATCAAAAAAAAATTGAAGAAAAGAATACAGAAAATGCAAATAAGCCTCTGTTTCACAGTCCTTCAAAGTAACAAAAAAGAGTTTTTAATGTTTTTTAAAGAAGATCTCAAGCCTTTTTGTAAACATAGACTAATTCCTGAATATTCATTTGAAAATGAACAGAAAAACGATGACCCCAAGCAATTAATATCTCTAAAGTGTAATTTGTTTTGAATTTATTTTTCTGGATATGTATGCAAATTAAAAACAATAAGGAAAAGTAAAATGTTTCATGGTGAGACGAGCTGAATGTCTAAAATGTAGGATTACAGTTTCATTTGCTGAAAACTGCTTGAACGTACAGTTGTTCCCAGTAATCACGTACTTCTTTACTGCCACTTAATGTGTTAGATTCAGCTAAAGGTAGCATTCTGGTTTCGCATAATATCTTTTCAAACCTTTAAGTCAGGACCACCCTTTCACTGCCGGTCACTGAGCAGCTCCATCAGAGCAGCCGGAGGTTGAGCAGTTTGCTGAAGGACACCTGTGGTGGTTGATGATGGAGGAAGGAAGTGTGTTATTCATTCATTTTCCCCACCCTCATTTCGCAGCTGGTGTGAGGATTTGAACTGATGATCACTGGATCAAAAGAGCTGTTCTTGTTCGCTTGTTCGCTTGCACTGACATTTGTTTATTTTTAAGATACTTCATGCCTCTTTGAGTGCATTTAAAGGTGTGTTTTTAATGCATACTCTATACGTTATATATTCTTTCTCCTCTGTCTCTCCCATTCAACTGAATTGCAGTTGAAACATGTGGTGACAGCTTTTGGAAGCAGCTCTCTGAATAGGTGCCAACTCCTTGAGGTTTCACTGTCTGCCTGGAGTGCACTCAACATAGAAATTACTACTCTGCAACCCATGAATACAGAATTGGTGCAGTCGTCTCTCTTTCTAAATTATTGATCACTGAGGATCCAGTAACATTTCCCTACAAACAGCTACAGCAATTTGGATGGAAGCAATTCATAGATTATATGATCTGTGAGAGAAATGGAAAGATTGTTTTCCTTTTAACTTTTGAGGCAGGATAACGAAAACACTTTTCTCTAAATATCTTGTTTGTTAACGCAACATGTGTTTTGTTTAGCGCCTCTGAGACGCAACATGTTAGAAACACTCAGTATCCATGGAATAAGTGACATCACAGCTGACGTCAATGAGGAACCTTACAAAATGTTTGTTTTGTAAGGTTCCACTGTGTGTTTTCTATTAAGGTACCTTGCATTAAGGTACAGTTCAGAGCCGCTGACGTGGGGGAACACTGGGTCAGTTGTCCTGGGCCCCTTAGTCAAGGGGGAGCCCAAGAGGGCCCTCCAACCTTAAAAATAGTCTTTTGGAAATAATATATCAAAAGCACATATTCCTGCATTAGATACTAAACAGCAGTAGTTATGAATATTTTTTTGTCTTCCTAATTTGCAACTTCAAAGTTGTCATTCAGATTTTATATTTTCCTCCCTGTATTTCAAAAAATGGCTATGAGAGATCACATCTTTGAGCAAGACACACAGGGGCTTGTGTAGGTTGTTGTCCTTTTGGTGCAGACCCAAAGATTCAAGCACACGAGGGAAGTGAAAGCTGTTCTGTGTTTATAAAAAGATAAAAGTTAAAAACAAATGCACTCCCCAAATCACAAATATCAAAAAAAATTGCCATCTGTATATTGAGCAAACAAGTGTGTGTGTGTTTGTTTTTGTGTGTGTGTCTGTGTGTGTTTGTATGTGTGTGTGTGTGTATCTTGTGTGCATGCCTGCCTTTGTACATTGTGAAAACCCCTTTCATGTGTTTAGAAAACAGAGTGGACTGCAACTCCTTTTCCTTTTATATTTTCCATTTCTCTTTCACTTCCCTGTTCATACACACACACACACACACACGCGACGCAGCAGTGGGTCATGTAATGACAATACATGTAATATTTTGGCCTGTAGAAATCAGATGTTCTGTGGCTTGATTAGAAGACAGCTGAAGTCTATCTAAACTCTTCTGAGGAGAGAGATGCATCTTTTTCTATTAACACCATACACTCCTGCCCCTTTCTCGTTTGTCATATTCAGCTTTCAATGATACAGAAAACATATTTTTGCGCAGTTTTTTCCAGAGATAAACTCAGTGCCTGTTCAAACACTGTGCTGCTTAGTTAATTCACATGCTGCTGAATGAATGAATGTTTTTGTGTTAATGGTGTATGTTTTCCTTCCACCTTAATGACTATAATTCAGAGCAGTGTATTTAATCAACAACATCATGTATGTTCCTGTACATAAGCCCATATTGTATTCTGCTGTTTCCGTGTATTTCACTGAATGGGGCCACTATCGATGAATCCCACTTGAGGTCAGAGTAATGTGTGCCCTTACATACTTTCTTGACGTGATGCTTTAAAGAAATAGCAATCATAGGGGAATGATTATTCAACCATTTCCTCTAGCCAGCCAGCACACAGCTGTAATCAGTCAGTGTTATTGTGGGCTTGGTTGTGTGTACACACGTGTTTGGTGCTACATGAATGGCTATATTTTATCATATGGCAGTGTGAAGTCAGTGAAGCAGCTGCACTCAAGGGAAACCACCACATTTGCGGCTGTTAGCTAGCAGCACACATGACCTCTAGCCGTTCCTAGAGACCACACTGGGTATTTATATATGTGTATGTGTGTCCTCTTATATTGTAGCAGCGTCTTGGTCACATGCATCTGTGACCTTGAATGTCAGTTGACAGCTCACATGTACTGTACGAACACTTGAGATGAAAATGCTTCACTCTTAGCCCGTATATTGACCCTTTTTTTCATATACCCTTTAAAGATCACAGCTTAGGGAGATTTATATGTTTTCAGTCTGGTTTTACAGCAGAGCTTAAATGATTTGTCTATTAATTGTTTAGTTAGTCTGCAGAATATTAATCGACAACTTTTTTTATTATCATTATTTTAGGCAGAAACAGCCAAAAAAAAAAAAGTGATACCATCACATGAGTTTTTCTACCTCTCTTGTTCCAATAATATATATAATAGGTTTGAGTTCTGAATTATTTGTCGGACATAAGACATTTTTAAGATTTTCCAGCCACTTTGGAAACATGATCGGCATTTTTTACCATTTAATTGCCAAAGCAATTGATTAGTAGATCAACTGTTTATGTGCATAGTTATTTTTTAGCAACCCACATATGCAACATACAGATATACCAACGTTCTTTGAACAAATAATTACTTCTTTGTTGAATACTTGATAAGGTATGATTACAATGGTGCTAGGAAAAAAAAACATCATTATCTTCTGTTTTCAGATTTGACTCTTTATTGAGCTGCAAATCCACAAATTCATTCAGCGCCACATGCATCCTGTGAAAATCTAAACAAGAAACCTCCTCTTCTGCATTTGTGAGGCCCCGCAGCCAAAGTCAGTGGAAGGTTGTTGGCTTAACTCTTTCATCCCCGAAGGAGCTCTGCGTCTTTGAAAACACTGCAGAACGTTAAATGCGGTCTCCTGCCAATAACCCTGCAGAGACCACAGAGAAAATTATTATTTCCATACTGAGTATCAGCTCCAATTCATGTGGGAATCTTTTAGTGCCTTAAATTGCTGAACCCACATCAAAATGCAGCCTCCATTAAAATGCTTTCCAACCTCAAGGGAAACACCTTTTATTCCACGCTGATCTGTGCCGTTTAAACCTTTCAGACCTGCAGGAATGCTATAGCACCTTTACCCCTGAGTGCCCCGCGGGGACCCATATAGCCTATTGTGAGCGTGTGCATGTGTGCATGTGTGCATGTGTGCTTGTATGGGCACTGTGTGTGTAGTAGTGTGTGTTAACCCTTATGGACTCTAGGGGTTACTGTATACAGTATTTTTGACAGTTGGTCTCCTCCATGGAAGATGGATTAACCCTTTTAACTTCTTTCTCTTTGGTCTGATGGTGAAACGGCTTGTGTTTGTGTGTGTTTGTGTGTGCATGTGCACATGTGGGGTCTGAGTCTAGTTCAGATTGATGGATATCCTTCCTGTGACTGTATAGTTTGAAATAGTTGCCCGTAGTTGTAGGTCATGTGAAGACTGTTGTGTTGCTTGTAGCCAAATCAGTGTATTCACACATAAAACATACTGGATGCTTTGGATGAATGTGTGTCTTTGTATGTGAGTTTGTGTGTAAACAGGTTTGCAATTTTGCTCTTGTGTGGTTTTCTGCCAGCTCTTTTTGTTCTAAGAAAAGATATTGCCCTCAAGCCATAAGTGGTCACAAGAGAAAGTTGTTTCAGGTCATGGTTGTCTGTGTTCCTTTTTCATGTCTATTGCTTTCGTAAACACACAAACACGCACGGACAAACAAACACACATATATGGAACCTTAGAATAAATTGTCTTTTTGTTTACATCCGTTGCCTATAGCATGTGACGTCCCCATGTTCAGGAGGTAATCAATTGTTCGCTTAGTTAATTCCAGTTGATAGCTTCACAGTAGAATCCTATACACACACTTAGAATCTTTTTACAAACTTTAAGTAGGTCCAAAATGTGAGGGAAGGGGGAAAGAATAGTGCCTGAGTGAGTGATGGAGGCAAAGAGAGACTGGCCGAGAAAGGGATGGATGAAGTGGGGGTTACAAAGCGATTGGGTGAGAAGGGGATGAATGGATGGAGGTAGAAAAGAACAGGGAGGGGATATTGATGTTTGCTCAGTTACTGTAGCAGCTGGAAGGAGACAGAGGAAAAGAGCGAGAAAGTAGAAAAAGGTAGAATAACTGGTTATTGACATGTGCTGGGCTGCGGGCAATTTAGGCAGATCGGGGGAGAGAGAGAGAGAGAGAGGGAGAGGGAGAGGGAGAGGGAGAGGAAGGAGGTGTTATCTTTTCTGCTGTGTGGATCAATCAGATGATGTAGTGATAAGACTGTGGATTACACTGCCATTTACACACTCACTAAGATAGTGTATGTGTGTATATGGACTATTCACACATGTCTGTTGGCTCTGCACAGCAACCCATTCAGTTCAACACTTTAGCAGTCAGTCAGCAAGCTCTTGTCTGAAGCACACACATGCCTGCACTCTCACACTCCCACACATCTGGTCCCTGTCAAAAAAACGAATTACAAAAGCAGCAAAAAGTACTTTATTTAAATTAACATTTTTATGTTGGTGGTTTTTATGATGGTTTCTTATCAAATCTTCACCTAAAGCTATTACTTTTATTATCCGTGATGGTGACAATCATCTTGAGGTAATTGTAGAGTATTTGAATTCCCAGAACCCACATTGATGTTCTCAGTTTGCTTGTTTTGTCTGATTAACAGTCAAACATTGAGAGCTATTTAACTATATTTATACAAAACAAAAAATTAGGAAAACACAATCAAGAAGCTGGATAAAGTTAATATTTGGTGTTCGTATGAGTAGAAAAATCAGTGACTATTTCTCCAACTATCAGTTACCAATTTCCTGTCAGCCAGTGATTTGAATAAGCAGCTAATCATTTCAGTGATGATTGATTTACTCTGGAAATGTTTATAGAGGTAGAAAATGAGTTAGTTTACAAACCATCCTTTGTCTGCAGCACTTTAATCCTTTGATGCGTGCACGAATGCATGCGTGTGTGTGTGTGTGTGTGCGTGTGTGTGCGTGCACGCGTGTGTGGTTAAGGCATCATATGGGTCAGTGAATTGCCCGGGGCAATTGGCCCCTCGTGATACGAGAATGCTCCACATATTGTCACATGGTCACCATCACAACCACCATGTCACCGCCGTGACTGAACTCTCTGCAATATGCCGAAGGGGTTTTGGTAGAAAGAAGTCTGTCTTCATGAACAGCTCATATTTGAATAGACTGCTCAACATGTTGGTTCATCAAGTAAAGGCATTGAAGTCAGATAAAGCACCTAGAGTTCTGTCTGTGCTCCAACTGTGATGTGGAAATAAGTCACAAGTGGACTTTTGGATGGCTCGGCTGCTTTTAAGATTTATTTGGAGGGATGTCCTTGAAAGTTGCTAAAGCGCTTGATGTATTGGGCTTGATCCAGCCCCGGACTTTTGTTAAGTTTTATTTCCTGCTCTTTCCTTCTGCTTCTTCTCTCTTTACTTTGAACTCTTTAACAAAAAAGTGAGATTATTCAAATTGTACTGTAAGAAGCTGTGGGAATACTGATTCAGAGAAACCCCACTAAATAAAGCATGTAATAGTGTAAGCATCTCGGTTGCACAATAAACACAACCAAATCTCATGTAACACTCAAAATAAATGCAATAAAAGGAACGTTAAGAAGCACAATTGAATTCTGAACATTTTTATTTCCTCTTGTGTGATTGTTGTTTTTTCTTCTACCTTCCAGCCGCTGCAGATAGACGATAATTTCTGTGGTCAGGACTTCAACCAGCCTCTGGGGGGAACCAGCACCATTGAGGGCACCCCCCTCTTCATCGACAAAGATGATGGCATGACCTCAGTGGCGGCGTACGACTACCGCGGCAACACCGTGGCTTTTGTTGGCACGCGAAATGGCAAACTAAAAAAGGTAGGATTTTTTTTTTTTCATTTTGGCCTTTGAGAGTTTTTCCTTTTGAACATATTTATCAGCTCTGTTTTGTTTTGATTGATATTGAGAGCTGCAGTTGAAGGGAAGCTCTTTTTTGGTGCTCATCATTTTCAAGGACATTTAGAGAAAGGGCTGTAACTGATTTACTGTCATTTTTCACCGTTTTCGTTCTTGAGCAGCTTTTCAGCCCGCAACGCTGCTGTTCACTTTGTGAACTGTAGGCTTCCAGCTTCATCCTTGTGCATTTACGTGAAGCACTTCGCAAGCACTTTTACACTTAAATTAAATGCAGGCAACTCCATTTTTCTCTCGATAGTGGCCGTTCAAGTGCCTCCTGAAAACCAGTTTAACAAGCAATCTAAAGCGAGTCAGTGGGCACTCCCCCATTGATTGTCATGGGAGTCACGTCAGACATAAAATGTTACTGCTGTGTCCCATCGCAGCGTACCGCCTCACCTCTAATTTTAAGAGCTTGCCTTCAATCAATCCAATAACTATGACTGGGGAATGGCTTTTCTGTCCTGGTCAGCTGTGTAGTGGGGATTAATTCAGGTGGGTAGATAAGAGGAAAGGACTGAGGGAAAGAGAGAAGATGGATGGATGGAGTTATTAACTTTTTATGGTCTTTTAGAGTCTGTCTTTCAGTTTTACTCTGTTTTATATAACTTTTCATTCAGAGAGCAGTTTGGAAGTGAATTTCTTATCGTTTTTTGTTTTGAGAAGTTTGGGATTTGCGTTGCATACAGATTTTGAACACAGTGATGCATCTGTTCCTCTCTTTTGAATGAGAAAGTTCTTGGATGAATGGTAATTGTGCATTGATACAACACAGTGACAGTTTGGTTGAACATATTCTTGGTTGACGTGCCTGCTTGTATGTAACTGTCTTTGTGATTGCATGTGAGATGTACAATCCAATATACCATGATTATGATTCTATTTGTGTAATATGCTTGTGTGCTGCCAGGGTGTTCGTTCCTACGTGTCACATCTTTGTGTGTGTGTGTGTGTGTGTGTGTGTGTGTGTGTGTGTGTGTTCGTATGCGTATGCGCGTGTGTGTGTGTGTGTGCGCGTGTATCCAGTCGATGGAGGACAGGGCTCTCGGGGTAAATGGTAGCTCATTAGAATTCACCCCGTTTCCCGCTGCACTGCTCAAGACCTGTCATCCATTCAATATTATGAATGTATAATCAGCCTGTGTATTTGTGTGCTTTTAATGTGTGTTTGTGTATGCAGGCAGTGTTTGTGTGTTTGTCACTCACAGTACGCATAATAATCTGTGCGCTTGTGATGGCATGGATTTGTGTGTGTGTGTGTATGTGTGTGTTTTTGTGTTTATGAGGGAACGAGAGACAACAAACAATACAATGTTGACTAAGATTCAGCGCTGTGCATTTGTCAAAGTGACAACCATTCACTTAGCTTGGCAGTGGTCCCTTTATTTATTTAGCTATAGTCACATGTCTTTTCTCCGTGCTGGTATGCACTCCTGTTGAGGTATGTGTGTGTCTGTGTGTGTACAGAACATCGCCTGGGAAAGGGATGCTACAGTAGGTTGTTGAGGTGTGTTGCTTTTATGTGTGTGTGTGTGTGTGTAACAACAGAGCCAAAGAGCCTGCAGTTATTTTGGCTGCCTTCTCTTTCAGACAGAAAATCCCCCAAACAACAAGAAATCTGGTCTTGGAAAATATTCAATTTACATAGAAGGAACAATATCTAAAACCTGATCTAGCACATGCACACATTCACACAGCAGACTCACAGCAGTTTTAGCGTGATTTTGACTATGAATGAACACCAAAAACAGAGAGTGAGGGAGTGAGAGAAAAAAGGCAAAGTCATAGTAAAATAAATTCAAATTTTAATGAAAAACTGGACTGGACTTCATTGTCTTCTATTCTTATTTTCAGGGGTTCAGGATTTCCTTTTAGTGTTTTTTTGTGTTATTATTGTCTCGTAAATAAAACAAGATGTTTGTGTCATCAGTAGCTATTTTATGTTAGCTGGAGTACATGCAAATGATGCTGACATGGCGGAGCGCATTTCTATAGGAGAGCGCTGCTGCTGAATGCTGTTCATATAGCCATGCATGCGGAAAGGGGTTGAAACAGAATATTAGAAGGATGGGTGATACCAGATGATTTCAGTGAAGGGAGGCAGTTTTTGAGTGTTTTTTGTCACATTTTGATAGTAATACAGTGGAAGGCTTAGCCATATATGAAAAGCAAAAGACCCATCTTTGGGTACAAAAAGATGGCAAAACTTTTACTGTCTGAAGAGATTAAAAAATAACTAAAGCAAAACCATGTCCCACCTGAATCTTTATCAGGGTTCTAAGACGTTTCTGTTCTAGGAAGCCTTATTTACCTTGAAGCATCTTCAGGTAAAAAGGGCTTTGATATCTTGTTTTATCTGCTCCCAGAGTCTATTTTTAATCAGCTCTCTTGCTCAAGGTTGTGCAGAGCAACAAGATGGTGGCACGAACAACATGTTTAATGCACTAATGAAGTCCCTCTGTGCTGTGTTGGCCGCACACAGGGGAAGCTTTTACTAATGAGACCAGGTTTGATGGGACAAAGATAGGAGGGGATACAGGGAGAGGAAGGAAGACAGATAGAAAGATAAAGCCGATAGAGAAAGAGGGAAAGCAAAGGAGAGAAGGAAGTGATGAAGAGAGGTGATGTGCACTGGTGTGATTAACTAATTCCAGCGGTCATCTGGACACCGCTGTGGTCAAGGACACAGTGGCAGACTGGCCATCCGCTGCACTTAATATTTCGGATTAAAAGCCTTCATTTCCTTTGACTGTTTCATTATTACTGCCTGCCGGCCTGTCAGTGGTCACCGTCTGTCTCTGTTCATCTCTCAGCATTCCAGCTTTACATACACTACATCATATCTCCGTTTCTCCTCTTTGTGTCTTCCTGACTGAAGAAACTAAGCCACTTCTGCCTGTGTAGTAAAGCAGTCAGCAGATGGACATTTAAGTGAAACTCTGGCAATTTGGAGCGATTCTCTCGGCCACTTCTGCACTTTAAGGCACTGTTGAGCATTGACAATGAAAGGGCATTCACCATGACCCACACACACTCAAACACATTACACAATCTCAATAGGTGGCCAGAGGACCTCAGACAAAAGAGAGGATCTCAGTCGATAATCCAATACCTATTGTAAGTGCCTGTTTTTGATACAGCACACACATTTACTTACACACACACACACACACGTTAGGATTCCTCAGCTGGGCCCTCCACTGGGGGTCGATTCGAGCCATCTGCTGTGTGTATGCGGCCAGTATGCCAGGTGGTAGGAGCCCCCCAGTGCTCGGTGTGTGCCCATTGTGGCCATGCCAGCCTCAGGTGGAGGCAGAGGGGAGGCGCTGTCTAAAGTCCATTCATGTGATCGGATCATCAATGAAGCGAACCTTCTAACAGCAGCAGGACACTGTCAAAATTAAGACAAATTTTAATGGCCAGTTTGACAGAAACAGAACACACTGGAAAAGTAAGATCACCATTTTAATTGGAACTAAGATGAAGTTCATCAGTTGCAGAATAAAAGTCATTTCAAGTGGGATTCTCAAAGTTGAGAGCAGCAGAGTGGGTTACTGTGGATGTCTCGTAACTATAAGATAACACAATTGACCTCTGCAACAACCACAATGTTTCCATTAACTGATTAGCATCGGTTCTGTTGAGGTGTCCTTGAGCAAGAACGTGGACACCAATCAGTTCTGCCATCGTAAAGTTGAAGAGGATGACAGCATCAGCTCAGCAGCTACAATCTAAACATCAAGTGCCAGATGGAAGTTGATATGTAATAGCTGCTACACACGGTCGGACTCTTGAACACATAGTTGATTTTTACGAACGATTAGTGAGTTTGATTGCTAGTTTTACACGATCAAAAGCTGCTGACAACTATTATTAAAGATGGGCCAGAAGAAAAAGATCAAAAGGGAATAAAATGTGGAGGAGGCAGGAGGAGATTTGTAGCTTTACCCAAACTGAAACAAGCCCATAAAGCTTTGGTAGAAAGTTACTCTAAAATAAATTAGCTGACCGTAAAATGTTTGAAATGTCAAAAAGGCATTTTGCCTTCATAAAATATAACTAACTTAACAATTGTATTTGTATGTGTGCTGAAGCTTGTTGACATCTTATTTGTGATCAGTTCTCTTTTCTGTGGAACAAATACAAAATGTGGAAAGTTGACACACTAACTTTGCACACATCTGCAAAATGTCCTCATTTTCTCAGAAAAAAATAACAACAGTATTTCCCAAAGTAAATGGTCAGTCACTTTAAATCTTGCATTCTTTTGGTTGACATAAAACATTTACAATAGCTTGATTCAGCACAAGAGAGTAAATGCATTATAAATGCTAACTGTGCTGTAAGTTTTGTTATAAAAAGAGAGACATACCGTCACATTTAATGTAAATTACCTGTCAGTACACATCATAAAAAAAAAAAAAGCTTGCCTTTGGTGTATGTTTGATAAAGTCTGTCACGTTCGGCGTGTTTTTATAGTAACTGCACTGATCACATAGCATTGCACGAGTTAATATTAAGTGACAGTTTGTCGTTTGTATGTGTATATTGCTGTTTGAAGTCATTGATGTATTCCTCTGGGACTGTCTGTGTCACCATCAAGAGACCATGTCACTGCCTAATTGACTGATGATTGTTATTCCACTCGTGCATAATGCTGCCCTGTCAAACTATCCTGTGCGTGTGTGTCTGTGTGTGTGGGCATGTGTGTCCCTGGTTTGCATTTAAATGTCCATGTTCACCTCCCAGCCTTTGCAGAGTGGATCTCCACCCCAAAAGGAATATACCAACACACTGTGGAGACACACCAGTAACATTTGACAAATAGATGATGGAAACTGTGTGTGTGTGTGTGTGTGTGTGTGTGTGTGTGTGTGTCTTTGTGAATATGTTTTCTCTTTTTGTCTGTATGTGTTTTAAATGTCTGCTAAATAAGCCTCTCAACTTAAGGTGCTAATTAGAAAATATGTCTTTGTGACTTCCTGTTTGTTTGCATGTGTGTGTGTGTGTTTGGTTTGTGTCATCGTTTGGCTCAGCCAGCAGAGCCACGAGTTGTTTGGCCCGGCCAGCGGCACAAAGGCTGGCTTTGTGCAGTCGTTTTCGGTCATTAGTTCACACAACTGCATGCGCTCACACAAACACACACACAAACGCAGAATGGACGAGGGAGAGACGAAGGAAATGAAGATGCAAAGACTGAATGGGATCAGATACGGCGGGAGGCAAGAGAAGTTAAGTCTGAACATCTAAGACAATAGGGATAATTTACACTTTGCATTAAACACTGAGTTTTTCCACTTAATTTGGTGCTTTCCCAAAGCGTCATCAGTCATCCAATCTTATCAGGATGTTCCAATATTAACAGCGCGATGTGTCATTTTCTAAAGCAATTTCTTCTCTCTCCTGACAGCACAGCTCTTAAATGGCGTTTTCCAATTACGCACAGCCCGTTAAGCCATAATGTGAGTGGGACTAGCCAAGCATATACAGTATATCTTTTCCACCACAAGAATCCTCTTGTAGGAAGCCTCACCTCTGTCATCCTAGCCAGGATGACTGCAGCACACAGGGCTGGTGGACATCAGGTGACCGAATGTCCATGTGTGTGCCTGTGTGTGAGAGTCGCTGTATATTTGTCAGATTTTGGAAATTAGCGTGTCTGCAGGTCCAGTTGAAGTATGCAGAGCTTAATTATCTGTCACCATTGCCAGCCTGTGTCTTTCTCCCATCTGTCATCATGTCCACTTGCGTGGTCACACTCAACCTAATGCAGCACACAAGACATCTCCCTGTGGACACACTCTCCCACATAGACTTACATATAACACACAAAGACAGCCCCGAGCCTTGAGGCAGAATTTAAATATAAGCTGCAAGAGTTGATGCTTTGGGCACCACAACTCTATATAGATTGTTTGATATTATAAGCTTAAACAATGTCTAAATGCATCTATAACACTCGTTCTAACTGGAATAGCCACCATTAAACTACAGTTATGAATTAATAAAAGGAATCATCCATTGCTTCTTCTCGTCGCCTCTCTGCGTCTGTTCCCTCTCTCATTTTCTGTTTCATCTGCTGCTCACATATTCTCTTTCCGCTCCCTCTTTCTGTCTCTGTCTGTGATCAAAGATTCCTCTCCCTGATAATAGTTGAGACTAGTGTGTGTGCGCACGTTGAGTTGAGATGTAGTAATTGCTATTTTTCTCTAATCATTTTCTCTCATTAAAGAGAAGGGCAGAGCGCACACACACTCTCAGACGGAGAATATAGACATTAATATGAACATACATGTTAGAAGTTTGCATGTACAACTTTATACACACACACACACACACACACACATACATAGACACAGTTTCACATTTTGAAAAATAGGCTGTAGCTGTAACGTTGTAAGTGTAGACAGTAATGAGGGGTCTTCTTAAAAGATTCAATGCCACTCGATCTCCGCCACACACATGCGCGCGCAAATACACACATACACTCAACATACTAACACACACACACACACACACACACACACACACACACACACACACACACACACACACTTGTGAATACACCCACACAGTCTCATTAAACTGCTGTTTCTGAATCCACACCTTTGTCATACAAGAGTCTGATCTGCCATAATGATCCATATTTCCTTTCTTCATACCAAGAACTGGTGACATTAGAGGAGACTATAAATTACTTCAAGTTGATTTTACTCTTCACAAATCTTAACAGATATCTCTACTTACATTAGGTGCTGACTATTACCCAGTCATTGCACCAGTGCAGTGTGAAATGTTCAAAGGTAATCACTTGTAAAGCGCTGGATATGTTACAGTGAGCTCCCATGTTAGCTAATGCCATTGATGAGAACAGTTCAGTCCTTGATAATCTTAGCGCTAATGCACTTTAGCACTGGTCCAACGGTGTGTGACCGCACTGCGTGGCACTCATTCACTACTTCTCCGTTCTCAGCCTAATTCACTGCTACCACGGGTTAATGAGGCAAAGTGAGGAGTCGATGAGAGAGGGAGAGAAAAGGAGACCGAAGAAAAAAGGAAGAATAGAGCGAAAGAGATGAATAATAAATGCACCATGCTAGAATCCATTTTTAAGAGAAGATTAGAAGAGCTGGGATGCAAACTGGGATGCTCACATGATCCAAGTGAGAGGACTAGGCCTGCCCGGTTTCTAGGTCATCTCCATTAGACATCTCAGGATAGAACATCAAAGAACCCCTGCTTTTCATATTATATGTATGTGCGAAGGTACATGGCTTTTGCTTTTTTGGATTTCTGTAATATCATATTGAGAAATAAAAGCTTTAAAAGATTTTTTTTCCTCAGATTTTGTAGCAAACGTTATCACTGTTGCCATAGAGTAATATTTGTGCTTGGAGGGACAAAAGTTGTGGGTAGAAGAGAGGATTTAGTGTCCTGGCACAGTTCTGTCCACGCCAGCTAATACAGCCAACAGCACACCTGGTAGATGGTGCAGTGCCAAAGCTCTATGGGCACCCTCACTTCTGGCAAGACACACAACCCCACTCACACATGCACACACACACACACACACACACACACACACATATACTGACACCAGAAGGGATGTCATATCTCAAGCTAACAAGCCAAAATGAGCACACTCATGCAGGTATATACAAACCTGGATGCACACTGTGGCACGTTGGACGGCGGCACAGTGTCCAGAGGGTTCAGCATGAGTGGCACAGCGGGCATCGATCACCTTTGGCTCACAGTGGCTGGCTCACAAACAGGTACACAGACACGCTCACACAACGTCTCGCACACTCATTTCCTTGCAATTAAGCCCAGCAGCCACACAGTATATGCCTTGGCTTGGAAGAGGCTGTCTTCGGATGGTTGTGCATCTCTCCACAAGCTCTTAACAACAAACATATGGAAACTCTATAACCCCTTTAGCTGTAAAATAGCAGGAATGATCAAGTGTTCTCAGAGAGATACACTCGCATAGATTTGAAACATGGAAGAGAACCAGACACTTGGATGGTTCCCTCAAACCTCTGTATAAAACAGGATTCAAGGAACCTCTTCATCTTGATTATAACAATTAATGAATGGAAATGAGTGCAAACATGTAAGTTACTTTCAAATTAGCTAAGAATGCAGAAGAATGAAGAATGCAGACGGCATGTGCACACATACACACTCTCCTTTGGGAAGCAACTGTGGCATGCTTATCAGATTACCCACTGCCAAGCTAATAGATTTTTAATAGATTGTTTTTGATTAGTTCCTCTGGTTTAGTGATGTTAAGATGATTAACATTTGTTTATGCAGAAACAAATAGACATTTGTGTTTACGCGGACTGGCACACATTTACATACAGTAGATGTGTTTTAGTAGAAAATATGAAGTAAATGTGTTTCAATGGAAAATATGAATACTGGAATCATTTTTGTGTGTTTTGTTACAAATTTGTTGTCGCGTGGCTATCATATGCTCGAGGGGCATTTTAGGGCCATGATGTTCTAGCCGGGCAAGTTCGCCCTCTCTCTCTGTCTCACACGCACACACACACACACACAAGCACACACAAAAACACACACACACGCACAAAAACACACAAATACCCTTGAGATACACGCACACAAGCAACTCCAAATTCAACAGCTCCC
>JAQNCA010000014.1:18525624-18540772 GCA_029783725.1 Acanthurus tractus
GAATGTGGCGCTGACACTTTCAGCACATGTGCACACCCAGACATGCAAACCGCACACGTGCCTACGTTGCTGCACACGTATGCTAGCAATCTGTCTGTTACACACTTAAACACACTCAAGCTCTTGCGAAGATCTTGAAATACACACGCTCACTTTCAGACCTATTGGGGCCATGTTGTGAACCATCTGTCGTCACCTCTAACAAGAGTGGCTAAGTTGAACACTTGATCTTGTTTCTTAGGCAACATCTGTAGCCTGTCACCAAGCTCGTACATCCAGTGCGGCTGTGAAAGAATAAGAGAGAGACACACGAGCATGCACACAGACCACAAGTTTTGTCACATAGATACGCTAAGGTGTTGTTGCACAGGCTCTGTGCAACCACTTTAATTTACTCTTTGCCTCTCACACATGTGCACACAAACACACGCTGGAGGTCTGTCCTTCTGCTCTTCCGCGTCCCATTGGTTTTTGAGGTCATCTGTCAATCACAGCACTGTTGCCACAGCCACCTGTCAAGTGTCCCAGCATGTATTGCGAGGCCTCTCCTGTACACGCTCCACCGGAGGCTGTCACACACCACTAGACCGGAATCGCTCACCAGAACACACACATGCAGGTCACAAACACATACAGATAAACGCATCCTAAACACACACTCCATTCACAGACTGGCTCTCCTTCAATGTCAGAAACGAACACAAACACACATTTTGACCGTTTGCTGCATCGAATCAGTCTGATAAGCTGTCAAATGCTAATCTCCATCCAGCTGAATGTGCCGCTCCTCTTGTTGTAACAAGTGTGATTACAACGAGGATACTAATTATTTCTTCACCTCCCTGCTCTCTGTCTTTCTCTCTCTCTCTCATTCCCTCTATCTCTCTAGGTGGTTAGAGTTCCAGTGGAAAGCTGCGAGCAGTACACCACTTGTGGGGAGTGTTTGGGCTCCAGAGACCCTCACTGTGGATGGTGTGTCCTCCACAATGTGTAAGTACCACACACACACACACACTCATGCTCACATCAACAAACTTCACCCTGGTACCCTTCACATATCGCCCCTTTGTTAAGATAATGGACAGCTGTGAAAGAAGTGTGTGGCGGCTGATCATGTTTGAGAGGAAGCACCATAAGCATGGGACCCTTTTCTGACCCTGGAGTTCTTTTTAAGGAAAAGTTCATCCTAATATAGAAGTCAGATTGTTTTCTTCCAGTGGGGAAAATCAGATTGTCAAAAGATGATGATGTAATCAGTGAACACATCTGCTGTATTGCAACTGTATTTGACAGCAGCTCAGCTAGCATTTTTTCAATATGTTCTTCTTTAAGAGAGTGTTTTAAATATAGGAGTTATTGAACAGCTGGAAAGAAGCATTACGTTATAACTGGCATAATTTCCCTTCAAAGGGGAACGGTGGGCCAACTGCACAGTGAATTCTAGATGCATTTGAGGAACAAATTTTAGATGCATTTTAGGAACAAATTGTAGCACCTAAATGCAGCATGCAGGAGTGAAATAGCCTGCGAGGCAGCCAGTTGCCTGTGTTAACATCAGAAACTGCTTTTGTAACCCTTTGATAACTTCAGTAAAATGCCTCCAACACAGATTAATTACTTACACATTTATAAATCATTGAGGAAGTCCTACTTCTGCAACTTGAAAGCCTCCTGTCAGTAAAGATACATTTATCCTGTGTTAAGTCCGTACATGGGCAAAATCTGTCGATAGCAAAAAACAACAACACAGCTTGGCATCCTGCATCTCCAACATTTCCATTTGTCTTAGTTGTGTTCAGCTCTGTTTTTTTTTTATGTGTGTGTGTTGTGAACATGGTTTAAGCGTATACTTTTTTAAGATGTGAGAGAGTTTTGGCCGCATTTTTGGACTAAAAGCTGTCCACACCAAGAATGAAACCTTAATGACAACAATTGAACTTCATCAATGATAAACCATAGCATTCTGTAAACAGTGGCGCCCAGCGCACATTGCATGCTGCATGCTCCAGCTGTGGCGACAGCTTCCAGAAATGGATATTGATGACCTGTTGCTGCTGCTGTGTGTGTGCAGAGAAAGAAAAGGAAAACCAGAGGGATATGGATTCAGGAAATCATTTTAAGATGAGAATAGGAGAGTCCAACACTCGGTTGCTAGAGAAGTTGTTTTTGGAGACAAATTTTATTCATACTTTTACATGAGTCAGCATCAATTTGACGGTATTCTCGAAATTGTCAGAGAGGAGAGGCTCAGGAAAGACTGAGTTCAAAGTACAGTTTGGTAGTATTTTTCAGGTAACATGGAGTTTCTTATTAGTAATTCGTAGCCTATATTAAGTTTTAAAAGCGTTTAACAAGTTGTTAATGTGACACTCCACAAATTCTGATGGAATTTTAACGACTTTCAGCTTTATATATATCTGTTAAGTTGCAAGCTAGGCCGCACAGAGTTTATTTTAACTGGTAGTATAAATGAATTAACCGCAACACAACAAAGCCCTTTTGTCTGTTAGAAGGTCGTCATTTCTTTTAGCTTGACAATCCTATTCCTACAAGACACCTTTCATATCAATATCTTCCATCAGATCGATATAATTTTTTCCCAATTTGTAGTTCATCACAGTCATTATTCTTATACTTGTGGTAGTCATACTGTGGACTCATCAACCACTTTAATTAGGAAGATTAAAAGATAAATTTACAGTTAATGTTGTTATCATTCTGGGTGTGAACGGCCCTTCAGTCACTTCCAGTCCTAGTGTTCGGTTTCTGGACCTGGTCACATGATCAATTTAACAATATTGTTTAACATTAGAAATGTTAACAGTAAGAGTGGAGATTAAGAGATTTGCAGTCTAATGATGTACAGTAACAGAGTGTATCTGTGATTTATTCCCATTTCCACACTTTGTCCCAAAGGTGTGTGTGTGTGTGTGTGTGCGTGCATAGTGGAGTGTGAGAACAGTAAAATGTTATTGAAAGGTGATGGACGTTGAAACCAAATTTGGAACACCTCAAGCTTTTGGCACAATGCCATCTCTTGGTGCGTTAATTAAAATTACAAAACATATCACCATCCAATCCCTCCTCAAGGCACACACACACACACACACACACACACCACTTGTGTTTTGTCACACAAACACCTTTGAAATTAAACACACAATAATAATGGACTGAAACCCCTGATAGTCTTCTGTTTGGGCACATTTTTTTGACCTTGCATCTTGAATGCAGCTCACTCATTTCCTACCTGATAGTGTTGCCAAATTTGGCTGAGGCCTTTGCAGACAAAATGGGAAAGCATTAATAGGCAAATTATTTATAAGCCTTGTTTCAGCCCTCTGGTACTTTTAGCCACATCTTATTAAGAACCATGGTAGTTTCAATCATCAGTGGAATGGAATGAGAAATACACACACACACACACACACACCCACACACACATGCAGGTGTTTCTAGGTGTTTCTAGACAAATGAGCATATTTCATTCACACAAATTCACACAGTCATACACCAGAGGAGCAGTAAAAGGAAAAGATCGTCCATAATGAGATGTGTGTGTACACACCTTTGTGCATCTTCTCTCATGTCTGTGCAGTACGTGTATGTGAATGTGTGTGTGTTAGTAGCTCTCGAGGGAGTGGTTGGCGACAGCTTTTTCTTGCTGAGTGCGAGTGAAGGCTAACTAAACCAGGGGATGAGGATGGAGGGGGGCTACAGCGCACAGGAGGCAGTTAGCATTTTTTCCTGCCTCCCTCTTATTGTTAAGAACCTGCAGAGCGCCACATCAGCATTTTCCTCTCGCCACCGGGAACAGTTGTTGTTAGTACGAAGGTGAAGTGATATCTAATGCATTATGAATAGCTAATAGTAAAACGGCTACAATCAGTTGGCTGGTAATAAGCGGGGTATTTTGCTGACCCCATTGATATGCAGCTGGTAGGAATTGTATCATTTTAACAGTTCAGAGAAACTTTAATGGTTGCCTGTATATCTTCCAAGAAGTTTGAATTGGGCGGGGTTGTAAACTGAAAAGATAAGCGGTACTGGGTGTTCATACAGCTTAGCGGTTCTTGCACAAAATGTCAGGGCCAATAAGGTAATGATATAAAGGCCTACAGTAATGGCGAGGGGAAGCTATTAGCCTATTTGTCTTTTATTATTGCTCCCATTTCTTTGTGACGCTGATGGCTGTGCATGTTTGTCATCTTAATATGATTGTCATATTAGCTTAACAGTTGCTCATATTCTCTCTCTCCTCCTCTTACCTCTTGTTTTCTATCTGCTCTTTCCCTCCTTTTATCCTCATCTCTCTTCTTCTCATTCCCATAATTTCCCCCTCGACCGCTCTGTCTTCCCCTCTGTTCTCTCCTTCTCCGCCTCCTCTGCTATTGCTCTGCAGCTGTTCACGCAAGGACCGCTGTGAGCGAGCAGGAGAGCCCCAGAGGTTTGCCTCTGACCAGAGGCAGTGTGTGGAGCTCACTGTTCAGCCAAAAAATATCTCTGTCACCATGTCTGAAGTCCAGGTATGTCTTCTTCTCTCTATGGTACCAACTGTTGTGGAAATTACAGTTTCACTCTTTGAACAATAATACATAAACGGTCTAGAAGAGGATAAACATAATGTTAAGAAATCCCTGTGACGTAAGGTCAGTGGCTTGGTGACTTTCCAAGAAGCAAACACAGTTTTTATAACAGTGGTGCCATGATTCATTTCCACCAACTCCTTAAAGTCTGCTTCCTTGCTAAATCACTGTCTTTATGCTTGTAGATTCATATATGTATCTATCTATTTTTGTTTGACATGGTACATGTGTAAGTTAAGCATGACGTGACTTTTTCTGGGAAAAATGCAGTAAAAAGTACAAAGTACAGTATGTATACTCTGCTGTGTGTAGTACAGGAGAAACATGGCGTTTGTTTTTTTTTTTAGCTCTAATTGGACAGCTACAAATCAGTCACATTAGTGCTTAAAACAATTAATGTAAAGTGGTGTCATGGCAAGTAAAATCCAAAGCACAGTCACTCCGGAGTGGAGCACATTGGATATTTTTAATGCTTAAAACATCCACATTAACAAAGAGGTTCAACTGCAGGTAAAGTTGTTAGAAAAAAAAAGAGTAAAAACAGCAGACAGATCACACCATGTAGCTGTAGAAGGTGGACATTGTTTCTTCCCCAGTCTCTGTGTCATTATCGTTAATGATGTGCACATTGACCTTTAGTCGTAAAAAGCCCTGTAAGAGTCACTGCAATTGATACCAAGGATGCATCTGTTCACTGTGAACATGTAGATGTAATTAGGAATTTGCTCTTGTCTGTCTTGTCATCTATATCGTTGGAATCTGTAAGCGTGTGTGTGTGTGTCATTCTGTCAGCAGATCCTCAAAGTAACCACAAAGGTTTGACTGATTACAGTTTGCTCTCTGTGCATTAAGACACACACACACACATTAACCTTGCTGTAATAGCTGCTCTGACTGACGCACACACGCATACACATGAGCACCCACCCTCCTTTACTCCTGCTGCTGTTGCGCATACCCACACTTTACACCGCCCCCCCAACACCCATTAACCCTCATGTCATATCTTATAACAATCCATGTACACCATGTCCTTCCATTGATCTTGCACTGACTGTCCCTCTCTCTCTCTCTCTCTAGCTGGTCCTTCAGGCTCGTAACGTGCCCGATCTGTCAGCTGGGGTCAACTGCTCCTTCGAGGACTATGTGGAGACGGAGGGGCGGATCCAGGGTGGACACATCTTCTGCATGTCTCCCTCCGTCCGGGATGTCATCCCGATCACACGGAACAAAGGTCGGGACAGGAAGGGCGAAGGGTGGTGAAGTCATAGGGGTAGTGATATCACTGGGTGGTGGTGTGGTCACGGGGAGTTTTGGTAACATATTTACAGAATTTAGTCATGAATATTTTTTATAACTGCTGCTTCGTCTTCCCATGATGTGCTTTAATGTTATATTTGTCCATGTTGCATTCTCTCCTCATATTTTTCTTTAGCCTTGCACCTATCTATAGCACTTTAAATTGAAATTTCGTCACTATTGGCTGATGTTTCTCCTCCTAAGGGGTCTATTTGTACATAAAAAAAGCTGTGCATCGACTAGAGAAGAATTTTAATTTTACCAGATGATTTGCTAAGCAGCTATATTCAGAATACCTTGTCACCACCAATAATGCTCGCCCGTTCCTTTTCAAAGCCACAAACACGAGTCTACATTTATGTACTGAAAATAGAACTGTTTTTGAATTCCCATTATCATGCATTATGCACTATTGTCAGTTTCATTTTATTCATTTTTGTCTTATCTAACCCACACTGGTTATGCTCCTAACTTCTTTTCAAAGCAATGACTTCAGTGTGGTTTTAAGTTATATTTAGAAACATCTGCATCTATTTTTTTTTCGTTCTGCACCTGTTTCATGTCCAATTCTGTCAAGCCACAAAGATGATAACAACTTGTTTGGTATCCACATTCAAAGCGCTGAAAGCGTGTCAAATAGTGCGCTCCAAGTTTCCTCAAAAGCGACATCTCAGTAGTTCTTCAACTGAGCCCATTATGCCCCATTATGAGTTCTCATCAGCTCTGGCATCCAAACACTGATTGGTGCTGCTATTTTTAATGCCACCCCACTGTGGGTGTGACATGAGCGGTGTGTTGCTAAGCTACTGTGTTTCTTTCTGTGTGCATATTGTCTTTTAAGGTCACACAAGTGGAAGTTAAAGTGTGATGTTGTGTTGATTAATCCATCTCGTTTTAATATAGAACCCATTTGTCACCATTGTTCCTTGCCAATTAGGTGTAAATAAGAATAATAATAAAATAGGTGAGAATTTGAGCTTTTTGGTAATCAATTTCTTTGATAATTTTGATCTGATGTGAAAGCTTCTCATCAGATGGTGTACTGTGTTCTAATCTGAGTCAGTTTTATGTTTCCTTGACATAAAAAAGTATGAGAACCACTGATGTACAGAATTTGATTATTCTAAATATCTTTTAATGCATCTCTTTGGTGCAGGTGACAAGCGGGTGGTGAAACTGTATTTAAAATCCAAGGAGACTGGCAAGAAGTTTGCCAGCGTTGACTTTGTCTTCTACAACTGCAGCGTTCACCAATCGTAAGTTGCATTGATTGACTATTTCTGTACACATTTGATAGTAAATTGCTGACACTTTTTTTTTCTTGGTTTAGTCTTTTTTCTCTTGTTCTCTAAAGCAGTGGCCTCTCTCTCCAGTCTCTTCAGGGGCTGTCTCATGTTACTGCCCATGATAGACACAGTTAGACACACACACACACTCACAGTATTCCTCCCCACTCTGACCTCCACAGGAGGCTTCTGTTACCATCATAGTAAAAAATCGAACGTGCCGTATATGAGAAACGATGGGGATATGAGATGGTAATTCTAGTCTTATTATCATAACCCACGACACACACTAATGATACATCAATGATTAATTCATTATGCGATGGTTTGCTGTAATGCCTCCCAATCACAGACCCTAACCTCATTTATGCCTTATCCCCAGTTGATAAAACAAATACTTCCAGCTTTTTCAAGCACTTGGATACTCAGTCTGGCACTTATTTACACAAGAGAGACCAAGGCAAATACAGTATTGCTGTAATGTGGGGAAGGAAGTCTTATGCCATTTCCAGTGACTTAGTGTCCTTTGCACTCCAGATGCCCCCAGTTATCTGCCCAATGGCAGTTCACTGCCTCCCTTAATCCACCTTCTGCCGAAAATCTCAACCACCCATTGAGCCACACCCCTAGGTCAGTCCTGCCGTGAGCCTAATGCCCCCCGCTACGGTAAAAGAATCCTTCGACTCCTCCACCCCCGCCCCTCAAGATACCCTCCCTCCTGTCCATCCACGGCTGATCCTGGAGGCTGAAGCGTCTGCTGGGGTATTAGCCTCCGGGCAGCAGATGGCTCGGCAACCCCTGGGGTACAGCAAGGCTCCATCCTGGCTTCCCTCTGGATGTCAGATGAGCCTCCTTCGAGGATTGACCACAAAGCACGCATGCACATGGACGTAGACATGCACAGCCACGCTCCGTCACCTACAGCTCATTGAAGCCCTGAATGTCTCAGACACCTAATCCGTTACTGTGACCTTTACCCCAGTCTCCCTGCCCCATACTGAAAATCCCCTGACACAACAACGATGATTAGCTCAGCTGGTTAAGGGTGTGGTGGTTTACAGTGTCAGCTCGCAGTTAATTTAGCTCCCTGAAGGTTCCTGTGATGTTTGCTCTAATTCCTGGCGCCATTTACCGACTGGGGTACATCTGTAAGTCCTGCGAGCACAAATTGCCTCATGTTAAAATTAAAAACATCCAATTAAAGAGAAGATGTAACATAGCCTTCTAATTGATGTTTTAAAAACACATTAAAGATCCCATTTTGAAAATAATCTCACAAGCCAAGATGAAATGTATCAGAAGTGACGCAGACAAGAGAGTCGAGAGTTTGAAGATATCACCCAAATGAACTTTGATTAAATCTACTTCCTGATCTAATCCAAACTCCGAGTGATGTAATGGACACGTTTAATGTAGTTATAGATATGGGACGTTGCATCTTCTGCCGTGACTCAGATGGTGACGAGAGATGCTGAGATATGAATCCCATTTGGATCTGGTAGTCTCCCTCCCTCCACCTCCCACAACCCACCCCAGGACATCAGTATGTGGTGTCTGATGAGATCAGACTGGTAATGTCATTGGCGTAATAACATCAGGCCCTCGCAGCCCACATGCACGGCCCAGTTTCCAGAATCTTTGGTCATTCTTTACAAGGCTAAGCTTTCCCCTAATGGGCTTAAACTCAAAATACTACAGGCTTGTACACAACAAAGTATGCAGGCATTCTCAAAAAGAGTAGGAACTTGCATTTCATGCATTATAGGTGTGTATACTGTGTACTGCTTACATTAAAACTACCTTTTAGAGGGCAAGGACTGAGCCTGCCATTTGAATTGCTCCATCATGTTTCTTAAAAGCCTACGCTCTTATACTGATATCCCACCCCCGTCCCCCCCCCAAAAAAACCACACACCCTTCCTGCTTATTTACTCAACTGATTACATCGTGGTCCTTGCCTTTTCAAAAATGCCATAAATTTGCATAGTGGTATTAATCTAATTAGAATTCCAACTGTTTCAGTTAAAGGGTTGCCGAGATTGAAATAGAAAATCACCCACGGCCATTATTGCTCCTTAATTAAATATTTCCATACACTTTTTCTCATTCCACAGCCCCCAATTTATTAAAGATAGGAAGGATAGTCTGGCAATGAATTGGGGTTTAACTGTCTGGATAAGGCCGTATGAAGCACCTTTTCTTGCCTGTGGTTAATGTGGCAGGGGCAATAACTGGGTCATTTGTTGTGTGATTGAGGGTGCACTTTGAGTAATTGGGAGAAAAAGTGCATCGGATCTCACGGAAAGACAAAAAAGGATAAAACAAGTATATTTGGAAGACTTATGCGAAGAATTTTAAGTATTTTAATTTCTAAATGTATTCCACATTTCTGGGATCATGACTGGCACATTCAGATTGCACATTTTTTCTGTGCACTGAGCACTCAGATGTGCATTAATAAAATTATGTGCATAAATACTCGTCCCTCTGTGTTTTACCAGCCCCCCTTAAATTTGAAAGGGATCCAGTAATGATAGCATAGACTATTCTAGAGGACCATTAAATTATTCACCTCTTCTCCTTTGAAATGAATAGTAGCCAATAAATAACTCATTTTGCCAAGTGCGGGAGTGTCAAATGCACCTCACTAGGAAAGCGGATTGTACTTAGCACTCCAGTCTAACCAAGAGAGGAGATGGGGAGGAAATCACAACCTTTTGTGTAGGACCCTGAAAAACACTGCTGCTTTAAAGCTAGCATAGCTCAATTAGCATCTGAATATGATCGTATTAAATTAGCATTATGAGCGTGGCCATACGGGGAGCGTGTCTGCAGCCACTCAAAGCCTTTGAGTGGCTAAGGGCAATGGCAAGTGACAGGAAGGAGGAGTGAGGAGATACTGGGGGGTCTGAAAAAGGGAGCCCACCCCAGGATAAGAGAAGAAGAATTATCGAACGTCCACCAATAGCCCTGGGTGGGATTTATCTTAAAAGGGTCTGCACCCAGGCTAAAAGGGAGGCTTTGAGATCCTAAGGCAACTCGTGATGGGGGGGCTCTGGTAACTTGGAGGAACCAAAGAGTGAGCAGTAGGGGGTTGTCGGACAGGGCCTACTGCTGGCCTTGGGTGGTACACATAACAGCACCATCATTTATTTCAAAGGACGTGCTTATAAAAGTCACAGAAAGTTGGCAGTGGTTACCTGCTGATATTTTGCTCATTATTTCAATGTCACTGATACATTAAATAGGTTGATTTGATATGAATAAAAGATAAAAGTCAAGATAAAAATCATCATGAGGGCTTAGTGACAGATGTGTTGACGGGTGTTTGTGTGTGAACTATTAACTATACATTGTACTGTTTGCTGCTTGGTTCTGGTTACCTGCTGTGCTAAGCTGGTGCTGTACTGTATTTTGATGAGCACTGGTTCATCGGTGGGCCCCCAGCAAAAAAGAAAGACTCTTTTGACATTCAAAAGAGGGATTGTTGCTGAGCTCACCAACACCAGTGAGCCTCACAATGAGCTCTGCTAACTTGCCACGTGTTCATTTGTCTTGCATCAGTAATGTCATCTGCTGTTTTGTGCGGCATTGACAGCATTTCATACCAACTCACTTGGGACAAAACATTGAGCTGAAACCCCCAGTTCTGCTTTTTGAGTCTCTGCACTGTATGCTAACCCAACCTTGCGTAGCCTAATTGCTTTACCTCTATTTGTTGGCAGCACTGACAAATCTCCTATTTGCTCTTGTGCGGTATTAAGAGGCCTGTTATTTCCTTAGCTGCACATCCCTCATTCTAAATGGACAGCTTCTCTCAGCACAATGCTAAATTGGTCAATTAAAGCGGCAGTGGGATTGAATTAAGCTCCAGCCTCTGATCTCGCTCAAAAGGAGAGGTCCGGGCTGGAAACGATTGCTTAAAGTGCGCACCTAACAAACGAGCGGCCCTAATTGATCCAAATGAATCCACGTCAGGGTTTGATGGAATCGTGCACAGGCTCCATCTCAGAGCTCAAGAGTTAAAGCTCTCATTTTTCATGCGGATGATGGGAGAGGCAGCTGGCGTTTTACACAGGGTTAAAACACACTTGAGAGCTTACTGGGGAGTGTGTTCACAACAGTTCAGACAGACGTGCAAATTCACACCTGGCAGAAGCTGTTGAATACAAATTCAACCTTTATATTAAGCACATCTACCCGCACTTTTATTGTTATGGATCCAGACTTGCTTACCTTGACTATATTAAATGCAGTATTTTATTACACTCACAATAAACCATATGCTTGCACAAACCATAATTGCTCAGTAAGTTGCAAGGAAGAATTTCTGGCTCTGAACTACAATAAGCTTTGTAATAAAATGAAACAGTTTCATTTGAAAGCTCATAATGGTTTACCTTAGATAATGCTGCACACAAATGAGATACCAGTCAGCATAATATTTCTCGAGGGCTAAGAGAGGACCAATAACATGAAGTTCTGTTGATAAACTGTGCACTTGAACTTGTCTGGCTGTCTGCCACAGGTCCCCTTAGATGTGAACACACACACACTAACACACACTAACCCACATACACATACACACACATATACAGATACACACACTTTTATCCACTTCCCAACTTTCAACCTAATGTGTCCTTCCCATGAGACTCCTGCACAGAACCCCGCGGGCTACACCTCCTCTTCTCCCCTCTCTGTCTCCCACGATACTTGGCGTCTCCACCTCTCTGAGGGAAATCCACCTGCTTTTGATCTCCCCCTTTCTCTCCGTCCCTCCCTTCTTTCTCCCATCTTTCTCTTTCAGCCCGTCTATCTGCACCTCGCCTCAGCTAAAGCAGGTGAATTTAAAATGGTGGAGCGCTCTTAGCCCCACGGATGAAAGAGAGCTTTAGACAAAGAACAGGAGGAGAGCTTTTTAAAATGAGACGGCAGCGAATGAAAAGGATGGATTGAGCGAGGGAGGCAGAGATGTGGAGGGATAGAAAGAGAGGCTCAGGGATGAATGGATGGAGAGAACAACACAGGGGAGGTATAGAAAATGGGAAAAGAGAGAGAAAAACATCGAGAGTGGGCCAATTGTGTGGAAGATCATTCAACATATAAAGGCACCAAGCAATAGATAGTTGTAAGTGAGTGAGGTGTAATGAAAGAGGGATTTGAGGGAAAGAAAAAAGTAAAGACAGCTGATAGTATTTAAAATGGTGGGTTTGAAAGCAGAGAGGAAGGAAGAAGGGTTCCAGACAGGATAGGAAAAGTATACATTTTTAAATCATAATTAGATGAACAAAGAAGACAGTGTCTGTGTTTGTTATGGGTGGGGGGGGGGAGATATTTACATTTTATTTTAGTGTTATGTCTGATGTTAAATCACTACTTTGCAAATCAAATGTTTACATCTTATCATCCTATTTAAATGCCTCTTTCACTCTTTTTTTTTAGTTTCCATCTTTTTAAGCCTCCCCGTGCTGTATGATACACACTGTAAACAACTGATTGTGCATTAAAAAGCTGATGACAATGTAAATAAAGAGAGAGAGGAATAAGGAAGATTTCATCAATGTGATGTAACATTCACTCAAACATCCTTAACAAAGTCCAGTGTATTTCAGTTTGCAAACACAGCTAGAGATGACATGATGACAAAACCTTTACTACAACCTTTACTATTACCTTTTCTGACCAGTTTATTAGTTTAACTACATAAAGTATGAGATATTATCAGTTTAAAGGCACATGTAATTTTTTACAATAAGCCACAACCTGATTCTGTCCAGTTTTTTGCCATCACTTCTACTTTGTCAAACAAAGTGATGATGTTCAAATATACATTATTTGAGACTTAAACCCATTAATCAGTATCCTTATCAACTCCTTGACCGTCTCCTTTTTCTCTGTTTTAGCTGCCTGTCTTGTGTAAACGGCTCGTTCCCATGCCACTGGTGCAAGTACCGTCACATATGCACCCAGAATGCCAACGACTGCTCTTTTCAGGAGGGACGTGTCAACATCTCTGAGGTAAGATTTAAGCTGCCGTACATACTGCTGTCATTTTAAACAACAGTTATGTTTATGGTCCTTTTGCAATTTTACATGTATTTCCTCTTGGTATAGATATGGGAAAAGTTAAAAACGCAGAGATTAGATTTTTTTTAGAGTTTTACTGAATATGATTTTTCTTAGCAAAACAGTTCTTCATGATATAACTGCTACATTTCACATGCATTGTGGCTATGATCGCAGAGTGAAAACTTTGTCATTTTCTCTCACATGCAAACACAGTCATAACAACATCGGCACACACACACCTTGCACCTTCCGTAGCTTTCCCCTCAGGGTTTTTTCACATCACCTTGCTGTGTGTGTCTGCTGCCTGTATATGCAATAGACGCTCTTGGCGCAGTGACAATAGCTTGTGTACTGTGCAGAAATAATTCTGTCGTGGCCCATAAGGCCATGAGCAGGCCAAGATGAATGACTGTCGATGGAAATACTGCCTTGTTCTTACATAGCCAAATGCTGCATTAGCATAAAAGCTAATATCAATTGTGTCGAGTGGCGGCTGTAGCAGGCGACATGCGAGGCATAACAGGTGTTTGTCAACTGCTGAAGTCATGTCATATTTTCAATGGGCTTTTCTTTTCTCTCACTGTTATGCTCTCCGACACATTCCTGCATGTATTAACAAGCACAGAAAAGTGCATTGTAAATGCGTATCTTCTTAATGGACTTATGGATGTAAATCCACTACCCTCCCAGGTGACTGACAGTCATGCCTGTGCTTTATCTGATTGATGCCCGACACACATAAATGCACAAATATACACGCACACAATTCCAACCTATCTCCTCATGTTTGCGGTCTGACTCCCCATGTTATCTCTATGCAGATTAAAGCCCCCCTTGATGGCTGGCCTGAATCGTCGGCCTTTATTAATTGGTCAACCTTTATCCAATTACTTTCCTCTTTATCTCCTCTCTCAACTGGAGCTGTGTAGAATCCCAAACACTAGCATGCTAAACCGCAGCCTCCGTGCCCGTCCAAAACAACACACGGACCCAGCCTTCACGCCTCGCAGAGCTAATGTTAGCGGATTAGTGCGCCCATCTGCAAGACATGGGGAGAGCGCTGGCTAGCACAGTCTGAGCTGAGAGAGGCCAGAGGGGCAACGGATGGATAAACAGGAAAGGCCTGCAGTGACGAAAGAAAAAATGAGGAAAGCAAGATGTGCAAGTAAACATAAAAACTGTGTAGTAACGATGGGAGAAAAGGGCTCTTAAGTACTGGATGAGGTGTGGCATGTATTTGTGTAAGGTCTACATCTGGCCACATGCTGATTTATAATATCTTTTGAGGCATGTGGCTGTAGAATATTTTGAACATGTTTCACATTTAACAGTTCAAGGCTAATGCAAAAAGATATTTTGATGTCGAGTTTGTTGAGGTTCAAGTTTGTTTTAAACTATTATTAGAGCAAGACCAAAAAAAGGATAGCACGACTAAGGGTGGCAGACAAACGGATGGAGAGCGAGATGAAGAGATTAAGAAAGTGGAAGAGGGAAAGAGGCAGCAGGAAGAAAGAGAGGGGATAGACAGAGCGGCTGACAGTGGCATGTGGACAGAGAGACCTCTCCTGTCACCTCGTCTGCCCAAGAAACCACCGACCACATGCTCCACTAGAAAATCCATCATGTGCACTGTCACACACACACACACGCACACACACACACACACAATAGACACACAATATACGATACGTTGTGTCTGTTATGCACAAATGTGTAAACATTGTGACAGTGGCATGCACGCGCACACACATACACAAAGTCATTCATCATCCTTCTCCTTGCTGCCATATCCATTAGTTGCGCTCTCAATGCCCCAACAAGTACAGCTCTTCCTGTAGGCTAGACTTATCCTTCTCCTCTGCAGGGCCCATCTCTTTCTCTCTCTCTCTCTCTCTCTCTCTCTCT
>JAQNCA010000014.1:18561450-18575177 GCA_029783725.1 Acanthurus tractus
ACAGAGACAGCCAGAGAGAGGGATGAAGCAGAGTGCTGATGCAAACTTTTGTCTTCTATTCTGACTTTTTGAAAACTTTCTGGAGTGTATGGGATTTGTTAAAATATATCACTGACTGTAGAAGTAAAACTTAGAATTTTTCTTTAAAAAGTCCTTTTAAAAATAATCATTACACACGAAAAAACACACAAACGCACACACGCACACACACATACAGTGCTAAAGGTGGCAGAGACGAGACTAATGAGGGCTCTGGTGCTGGTTTGTGGAGGGCAGGCGCAGTGGAGCATGGTACAGCCCTGGTCTGGCATGGCCTGGCACAGCTTAATGAGATATAAACACTAGACCTGCCACCGCAGTCGACCATAGCACACACTGACACTGTTTTAATTGGCTTGCAGACACTGTGTGCGTGTGTGTGTGTGTGTGTGTGTGTGTGCAGATGGATTAAAAGTGCAAAGGAAACTGACTGGATTCTTTTTGCTTTCTTTTTTTTTGGCAGAGAAGAGGCTGCAGATCAGGGACCATTAGTTTTTCTTTTCTTTACAGTTTCAGAGAGATAATGTGTCTTTTGCATTTATGCACACTCAAACAAATGTGCAAATTTATTAGATCCTTTCTTGTTCATGATGAGTGCATTCTTACTCATCTTGTTAGGAAAAGAAAGAAGAGAGAGAAGATGTTTCCCTGTGTGTGTCTTTCCCTTCATCATCTACCAGTCTCCATCTCTACCTCATTCTCTCCAGCCTTCACCTTCCTCTTCAACTCCATCCCATCTTGGCTCACCGCCTCTCCTCCTCTCTTGACAGGTGAAGAGCTGAGCTCCCACGCTCCCGTCCTGGATAAATAAGAATTAATTGCAACTTGGCTATCAGCATATGCCAGCTTCTCCACCCTATTCTCCGCCTCACTTTCATCATCTACTTCTCATTTCTGTCTCTTTCCTTGTATCTCTGCAATCTGTAACCTTTAGTCTAAATCTTCCTCCTCTCGTTTGGAGGTTCCACCCTTCAGTGTGTTCAGTTCTGTGTGGTAGATTGATGGGCGAGGGAAAGGCAGCAAAAGTGATTGTTAGAGCAAGATTCTCCCGCTGCTATCCTGATGAGAGGAGAGAAACGAAGGGAAGGCAGTTGAACCAGAGAGAAGACCTCAACCCACCTCCATGTCTCTCTATCTGACTGCATATTTTAGACCCATATACTTGCGTGAGTCACACAGACTGATTGCATCATAACCTGCAGCCTTTTCATCTAAATTAATGTCTGGTATGCGACTATAGAGTTGATTAATAACAGTGATTGAACTGAGCAACATATAATGAAAACAATTGAATGAATTAGAACCTTTTTATATGACTATTTATTGCCCCCAAACAAAATTAATTTGTGAATGACATGTAAACACCTCAGCATTAACTATGCCTTCACTATAGCAAATCAAAGTGCAAGACATTCAAATAAGTATAAGTATGCTTATTTGTATAGTATAAAGTATAGTATGAAGTGTAAATAAGGTACAAGGAGTCATTTGGCTGGTATCCCTTTTTAGTAATGGCTTAAATTTGATGGGAACTCAGCTGAATTATTTAGGGAGTGTATCTAATACTGGGGATGGGTCCTCTGTCACACAGGATGTGTGACACCTTTCAGCAGTAGCAGAAACCCGAAAAGGCTCCAGTCAGTGGGGAAAAAAATCTTAGTTCATATCTCACTCAGTGACATCTCAATCAATCGCAATTTCCTCTTGTTTGCATAGGGGTTGCATGGCAGAGACAGCTACTTCATAGATGGTAAAGTACTGAGGTCAGGTGTTAATGTAAATACATAAACACTGGCTTGCAAAATACAGTTATTTGACAGTGCAGCGGAGTTTGTGGAGAATAGTGTTTAGAGAGAATGGCATGAGTTGACAGAGGAAAAAAAACACGGGGATATTGAAAATACGGACGTTTCTGCAAACGACCAAAAATCAGCCTTTTGTCCGGGGAGAGGTCTAGTAAGCTTACACTAGCTTAATGCACAGGCTGGAAAATAAGAAACACTGGCTATGGCAGCATTATTTTTCCCTCAAGCCAGCACTTTCTCCTCCTTTCCTCTCTCTCTCTCTCTCTCTTTTCTTTCAATTGATGAGGAAGTATGTGTATGTGAGCGTGTTTGCACACATGCGTGTGCTTATGTGTGCGCGCGCAAGAGATAAGCTCGGTAACTGGGTCCGGCTGTGCCCTCCAATCCTGTTAGCATTAGCGATTAGCTCTAGCTAACAGGCCCCTATTATGAGCATAGGCTGATTCCACGCCAGCTGACCCCACACATACAGTGCATACACACATACACACACACACTAAGCTATAGGAGGGATTACCACTTGATCCTTGATTAGGAAGCTATAGTGTCTGCCTGGAAGTTGTGTGTGTGTGTGTGTATGTGTGTGTTGAAAAGGGTATGTTGTATATACATCAATATGAAGACATGCGCTTCATCATTCAGCATTCAGTGTATGTCCTTTACTTTTCTTTAGCACTGTCGCAGTGTGACTTTTTGTCAACACTGCATCATACATTTTAAATTTAGAATAATATAGACTGAAAGATGTGTTAAGTCAGGTCATATGTTTTGATAACTGTCACTGTCACCTTGAGGAAGCTATGGAGAGAGGACACGAGTAAACTACTCCAGCCAAGGTATGGGCTTGCCCTGGGCTGGTTTGATATTTTTAGCCATCCAGCTTGCGTACACCTTCAAAATGACTAATTATCAGGCTTTGACCCTCACAGAAGGTACCCGTTGCTTCATAGTTGCCATATTCACCCCTCCCTCTTCATCCATCTATCCTTGCTTCCCCTCCTTCAGTTTTTAGTGACAGAGGTTCAGCTGGTTGTGCTGTAGGGTTTGCACCAGCAGCACACTGCTGTGAGACTCTTGTCCAAAGCATTTTATGATTTTTTATGATTAATTTGATATCTATCTATTTCTATCTAAAGTTTCTATCTATTGTGTGTCCTAAATATAACATAGGAATGATATCAGCCCTATTTTTGTCTTTTCACTAACCTTCAGTTTTGGGGTCTTTTATGTCTTCTCACATCCAGAGTTGTAGACAAAATTATTGTTACCACAACCTTCTCATTCTAAACAGCATCAGCTTTTTGGACTATATCATAGAATACAGAACATCATGATTTTGTTAATCCATTTACATTTCTTTCCCCCCTTTACACATGCTAATTCTGACCTTTTGAGAATATCCGGCTTCATGTTTGCATTTTTATATCTGGATGTGCTGTGCAGTGAATAAACCATGTGCAAGGTGCATGTGTGTATTCCCTGAGCTGTGTCTTGAGCAACAATACTGGTTGACTATGAAAGTTTAATAAGCCTATGGTGCAATGAGAGGAGATGAGCTTTGGATCATAACCTAACCTTTCCCTATGCCTCCCCCACCCTCTACTGCCCATTAAACACACATACACGCACATACACACGTCCCCTTGACTAAATATTCATGTTTGTTGTTGAGTGAAGGAACATGCACAAGCAGATCCCGGCATCCCCTCCCTGAACATACACCCTCCCTTGAGGACGGATGTGTAAACACAGACACATACCTGTATCATGGATTAAAAAAGGAGAGAAGAGGGCAGGCAGGGTTGGTGTTTCAGTGTTGTTCAGGTTTTCAGGGAGAACCCCTCTGCCAGTGTGTAAAGAGGGGTTAACAGGTCCACATACATCTATCATCTGTTTTTCTGTCATCAGAATTTGTCCCTTAGGTAATTCAGAGAGGGATCAGACTTTTCTGTGATTGGCTGGTCAGCAGAGGCAGTGGAGATGTCAGTGAAAGAAGGCTTGACACCGCACCCCTTTTACTGTTGCCCTTCCTCAGTCTGGAGGGTTTATAACAGAGCTGCTAGGGGAGTTAATGACACTTAAATTGAAAAATAGATACATAATAAAACTTCCTTATTTGGCATCGAAGAGAAACTGTTGTCAAGGTCCCACTGACTGACATTGCATATCTCGGAAGTGTTAGCTAGTCTCTGCTGACTTAAATCTAATACTGAAAGCTGAAAAAGGACAGGTTGTGTCTAAAAGAGTAGGGTCAAAAACATCATCTTAATCAAAAATTCCTAAATTACAGTTGTGTTATAACTTCTACCAGAAGAGTCCTCAGTCTGTTTCGAGAGTAATGAGACGAGAGTAATGTCTTAGTCTTAGTTATCCTCCAGTGAAAGGAGAACTTTCTATAAACTAACGCAGTTTTCAAGTCATTCTGGCCAACTAGAACAATTATCAGCCTTTGCTCCTAATAAACAGAGTAGTAACACATTTAAACAAAATATAGCTTAATGGTGCTTTATCACTACTGTTTTTACTCAGGCAAGTGTATGATTGTGTGAAACCTACCCCTTATCTTGTGTTGTAGTGTTTCAGTGAAAAACGTAGCCTGATTGCATCTTAATCAACTAATCTGACAATTATGAATAACACTGCCCAAAACCATCTCCTTCACCATCTTTCCTACTATTTTTATATCACTTACTTTCTCTGGTCTTTCAGGCTCTTTTTTTACTCTCCTGTTTTTCTTCTCCTCTCATTTCTCTCCTCCTCTTTTTCTTTTAACATCCACATGTTCTCAGTGCAGTGTCCCTGAGCAATTTCCTGTCTTTCCTCTTTCCTTTCCTCTCTCCCCTTTTGTCTTGCATGTATATACACACTGTAACACACTCATATGTTCCCTCCATCTCTACCCGGTGAAGAGGTGCTCTTATTCCCAGGCAGACTGGGTGGTCTCATGGGGGAGAGGGAAGAAGGGAGGGACAGATTGAAGACGTCCATTTACTTGGACTTCAGTAAGGAGAAATAATAGCTTCATAGGCATCCAAAACATGTATTGTTGTTGTTTGGGTGTCCTATCTTCCTGTGTTTGCACGTGTTTTAATTTACCATTTTATATTTCCTGTATGCAAAATACAATCAGTCTTTGAAGAATTCACTGACATCTGTCTCTTGGAAACATAGCATACTTACAGTACAGTGCACATGTGTTTCTCTGTACATGTTTGCAATATGCGATAAAGGAATCTGCTCCATATTTCCTTGTTTGACTTTGGGCGTTCTGGGGGATGGAAGTAAGGGAGAGAAAGTCCAACTGAGATTGATGGTGGAGCAGGTTTGTAAGGAGGTAGAGGGAAGGAATAATGAGGGGGGGGTGAAAAGGAGGATTGCGAGAGCGGGTGAGGCAGAGGAATGTGTGAAAAGACCAAGGCAGACATGTCAGGGAACAAATTGAAAATGCCAATTTCACTTTAGCCCCCACCAGCTCAGGCACTTACGGGCCAGCCCCGGCCTCTTATTCCATGTGTAAATGAATGGTGTCCACAGAATAACACACAATCACCTCTCTCTATCCATCTCGCCCTTGCTATTTCTCCCTCACCCTTGCTGCTGTAACATCCTCTCCCCACCTCTTTTCCTTGCCCACTTTCTTATCCTTCTTTTCACCATCTTGTCGTTGTTTTGCTCCCTGCACTCCACTCACTTCACCTGTCTTTCCGACTCATCAGACATTTCTACGTTTTCCAGCCTTTTAACCATCACTTGTCACTTTTCTCCCCTTTTATTTTTGCACTTCCTCTAAACTCTCTCCACTATCACTGTCACTTCTCTTTCCAACCCAAACTTTTACTTCCCTTTTCCACAGAAGCCCTCTGCAGGAACTTAAGCATACATTCAGCATCTATCCTACGATACGAGGCTCTCACAGAACCTTTGTTATCTCAAAGTTTCTCTTACTTTAATCCTTTTTAACTAGGTTACCAGTACACACAGGTTCATGAGGATCTAGGGCTGCATCTATTAGCTTTTTTGTTATTAATAAATTGCAGAGATTTTTTTTGTCGTTGAACAAAATAAAAATGAAAACAAAAGCAAATAAAAACCTACAACTTTGACAAAGACAGGAACAGTACATTTAATGCATGCTTTCTGGGCACGCTGTGTGTTCAGGAAGTTACTGGTGAACAACTCATCTGATGCCAATCGCAGCCCATGAAGAATTGCTTATTTAGACTTCCTTTGATTTAAGTAAAACTGTAAATAAAAGACTACAAAGCATCATGATTTATTTTGTCTCTACTTAAAAGATTTACTTCAGATTCCACTTGGAAGAACAGGCTGCCTGCTAGAAACCCACAGTACTCCACATTGGACAGCTACAGGAAGATTTGAGGTTGTCTGGAGTTAGTGCTAGCAGGGTAAAGACACTTAGCAGAGACAAGAGTAGCTGAAACAGAAAAGTCTACCCATCTATTGTTTTGACCTAGCATCAACAATAGTAGATGTGTTTATGCATCCCAGTTAGACTTGAGTCTGACTTGATCCCAACTCGCTCTGACTTCATGCACACATGGGCACCAAAATGTGCCTGAAAACACATTTTTGAAAGAACTTCCCCTTAAAGTAAACTCCTAGAGCGAAGGAGTAGTTCCTCAGAGATACACAGAGACATTCTCCTTTGTTTGGATATCAGCATCTCTGCCTTCGGGGCCCACTGAATGTAAATCATCCCATCGCAAAAAGTGAAGAATGAATTAATCAGCCATTCACACATTGTGACATTGCAGTGTCCTCTCATTTTCTTATCTTCTCTATGCACATTTTTGCCCCCCTCGCCCTCCCCCTCAAATTCGCTCAAATTCGCTCAAATTCACTATTATTACAGATGTCAAGATAAATCTCACAGTATCACATTGGAGTGGGTGATATCACACAGTGGTGAAGTTGTAGCCAGATTCAATCTGTGAGGGCCCCATAGCCTCAGGCTCAAGGCTTTCACATTGGATTTTATCACCACTCCACTAAAGGAGAATAGTCCTGCAATCTCCTTCCCTGAGGCCTCTGAAGATAGTGACCATACCAGTGGTAGTAAGAGTGACTGGGCACCCTTTGACTGACAGAGGCATTAGGTTAACATGGTCTATCTCCAATCTTACCAACCATTGCCCTCAAATCACTGCCGCAGCCACCGCCTTGGAGCACAGAGCAAGCAGTCTCCTGCTATCTGGCATCTGGCTTATGTTGTATCAAAGACAGTTAATGAATGGAGTAGTTAATAATGCAAAATGTGCCTCAGATTGGGGAGTCATGGGATCTTGATAAATGAGTATTTTCAAGTGATTGTGTGTTTACCTCGGTGTTTGGCTGCCGCTTGTCAATGTGAGGGGGGATTGCGGAGGCAGTGTAACTTCTAAAACTGCATTTTATTTGCCGGTGATAATCGTCGTTGATAATTTATTTATTCTGAGGTCGGGAGGGGTCTCGCAGGAGCTGTTTCTCAGTTATTCCTTCAGTTACCACTCCGCCATTCCAATGCCACTTTTGAAGCTTGTTGTCTCATTTAAAGCGATTCCATAAAACTGATTATGCCAACGACGAGTCAATTACATTTCAACTCTTATTAGTTCAGGATGCAAAAATGAAATTAGATGAGAATATTATTGTTGGAGATGTATAACGCTTTTCATTCATCACTGGAATGGGATGAGTCACACAGTGATGGGGATTCCAATCTCTTAATCAACTCGTTGCTCTGCCAGGCACCCGTGGATGTGCCACGTGTTAAAAACACAATATAGCCCCTTTTTCATCATTCATCTTTATGGCCCTTTAACTGTGTGAGCACCACAGGAGTGTGACATCACTACCAGTCACAAGCCGAACCAACTCTGCTTTTCAGATAGGCAGATTGTTTTTCTTTTTACCAATTTTAACATTTTGTTAAGGTTGACATTGTCTTAAAATGACGTTAAGGTTATGGTAAAATTTAAAATAAACAATGCTTTAGGTAAAGAAATGTCTGCAAATGCTCATCTTGATATTGTGTGTTATATATTTCAGTATACCTATGAGGGAAATGACATCAGCGACCTGCCTGTGGATTTGTCCGTGGTTTGGAACGGGATCTTTGTCATCGACAACCCCTACAACATCAAAGGTGAGTGAATGGGGTCTTGCACATTGTCGACCCCCCACTAGTTCAAGGTATTCAGTCTGCATTTGTAAATTTAAGAAGTCCCTCAAAAGACTCCAGGAGGAGAGAGTTTCACTGGGTATAAAAGTGTTTTTAAATCTTGTACTTTCTTTCCCAACATCATGTATGTTGACATTTGACATGAGACGTTATAGATTTGAATAGATCCAATTTTAAAAGCTTTTTGTCAGTTGTCTTGTCTCTTTTTATCTGAGTCATGGGGATACATGGTTTCAAAGAAATGGAATCAAGAACCTGCGGTAACTTGTATGTACAGTACTTTGGTGACTCTCTGATGAGGCAGAGCTGCTTCCAGCTGCAGAGCAAATCATTTATATTGTGACCACAATCCTTCAGCCTGCCAACCCTTTGCAGCTGATATGCTTGGTCTGTGCTCAAACACTGCATCACTTTATTTATGCATGTGTGTATACGTATATGTATGCATTGTGTGATAGATGGTGATACTGTGTTGGGAACCACTGAAGTGTGTGTACTACATGGGCTAAGATACCATTAAACACTGCAACTCTGGAAATGTGCTCATATGCCTGAGTGTTAGCACTCACACCAGTTTCAGAGAGCACACAGACCGTACATTAGGTCATTTGTATTCACTAAAACATATATTGACTGATAATTATGTCTGTCAAAGTTCAGGTTTTACCCCACAAGACTCTTTTATCATTGCTAATTGGTTGCAATTGAGTTGTGCTAGCAGGTCAGAGTAGTAACAGGCTGAAGCCCTAAGTGAACAGGCAAATGAGTGAGAAACCTGCGTCAAAATGATCAATTTAGTCAGGGAGATTTTCTCTGCGATGGAGCATTAAATTGGAATCTGTTGAACAAAACTGGAGATCTACAGTTTGTGCATTATGCAGAGAGATTTGGCCATGGATCCAGTGTTAAGATAGCAAAACCAGAGTTTTTAGCACATTTCGAGGTAAATATTTTTGCATGTACAAAAAAAAAATATGAAGTATGATTCATTCATCATCTACTGCTTGTGAAAAGGGTTTTTTATTTCCCCAAATTGTTTATTTTAAAACAATGATTAATAATTTATTTTCTGTTACTCATAATCACCAGCTGTAACTCTGAAAAAGGTTTTTATTAATCCAAGCAGTTGCGGTAAGATTGTTGTGATAGTTATGGGTTGGTAGTGTTTTGTGTGGGTGATAGCATTCGTGATTCAATATATGGAAGACATACAGTACTTTGAAAATATTTGACAATTCAGAAGCTTTAATTAGCTTTACAGTGATGTGTTATAAACATTCATTTAAATCCACAAATCATTTGTAAGCTCCATAATGTATATTTTTACATATCCACATACCTTGTAAGAATGATAAATTGCTGAACCTGCATAATGCAGACTTTCAAAGTTTCACTTTTACAAATAATATCAGTAAGATTGCACATGCTGTGTATATTCACCCTTTAAACAGCGTTAAGATATATGCAATTATACAGAAGCATGCTTCACCCTCAAAACAAAGAACCATGTGGATAATGATTAAACACATACACATACTAAATGCACCCCTGTGAGAGAAGACAATGAGATCATGTCTGTTGGATATAATTACTGGTAGGACAGTCTTTATGATGCTGTCGCCATAATTATTGTGGCCTTTACAGCACAGCAGGAGTCTGTAACATTACTCCCCTGCTGTGAGGGAAAGTAACATCATCGCCAGCTACCACTGCGTTCGATGCTGCCTGTTGATGACATGTAAGAGGGGCTTTGTACAACAAAAGGAGCTGCATTGTCCGCTCTTGTTTGTTACTCTTTGATGGTTAAAGAAACAGCTCGAAGTGGGATTTTTGTGTGGTATTCCAGATTAGACATTGTAATGTCTCTTAAATCCAGGAAGCGGTGATCGTTGCCATTTTGTCAGTAATGTAAGACAACACCACAGAGTCAATTTGTTCCATTTATCGACGTCACTCCCTGTAGTCTTAATGAACAGAGCAAGCTGTTGGAGCCTCAAATTTCACATATACTGTTGCATTATAGGAATGTGTTTGTAACATACACCAGACATATGAGTCTGAACATAGGGACCCCACTGCAGTCAACAATAATGGGCTGTTTATATTCATGGAGGCAACATAAAATGCTTTAACAGTCATTGGTTCTCCCGAGGACAAAGTGTTTCTAAATGGCATCTGTTTCATGCAGCAGCATTGACAGAATACAATATCAGCAAAATGCATCAGTGTCTTTGCATTGTATGTTATCTTAAGTTGAAATCTCCTGAAGTGCAACTGGAGGCCACCTATAGCCCAAAGATGTCTCCCTCTCTCTGTCTGCCTCTCCTCAGTACCAGCCCCCTTCCTGTTTCCTCATCATGACATTCATCTGATAAAGTGTGAGCGATGCTCACTTGCCTTAAATACTGATATGTTAATGTAATTAGAGAGGAATCGTTTAGCAACCAGTAATTGGTACAGGGTTACTTTAAAGCTGCTCCATGACCAATGGGATTTGGGGATGGAATAGCAGAGAGAGTGGAAAAAAAATCTCTGTACATTTCCTGAGGCCTTTAGGAAATAGTGCCTTAACTCAACTTTGTCTCTGTGACATTGAAGAAGTTTGGGAATTTTTGTGTCGAATTTAAGAAACTTAAAATTGAACTGTTGGTTAATTTTTAAACCAATGTTTTTGTTCTTAGTTAACTAGTACTGCAAAAGTTCAACACAACCCTCCACCCAACCCCACCCTCCCAAAATAATAATTTCTTTTAACATTGTATTCTGTCTTTTCTCTTCTCCTCACAGCTCACCTATATAAGTGCTATGCACTGAGGGACAGCTGTGGGATGTGTCTGAAGGCGAACCCCAGGTTTGAGTGTGGTTGGTGTGTACAGGAGAAGAAATGCTCCCTGAGGCAGGAGTGCACCCCTCCAGAGAGCACTTGGATGCACGCCACCACAGGAAACAGCCGCTGTGCACACCCCAAGATCATCAAGGTATGCCATGACAGTAATGACATGTGTTTACACATAAAACTATATAGAAACTCAGTGTGCTCTTGAAGCTCAGCAAGGGAACATGTGCACCCGTGAGCACAAACGCCCACCTCCTTGAGCTGAATTGAAAATGTTGAGTAGTCTGCATGCAACAACATACACTTTACTGCAGTAACTGTATGTAATAAAAACTGAAACCTTCCAAAGATATATTACCTTACTTTTATGCTTTATGCTGGACATCAAAAACCCTTTTTTTGAAGTGAGCCGACAAAAAATTATAAGCACTAATAATTTTTATATACTACATATATATATATACACATACACACACACACACATATATATGTATACACACACATATATATATTCAGCTGACTGCATTTAGTAAGTAAAGTAAAAACCTCGTGAAAGAGACCCCAAGGTCTGTGAGGCCGGGGAACGGCCCACTCTAAAATCAACATTGCATGGAGCTGCTGAATCCAAAGTTAAAGAGACGCTCTTCACCCTGCTGCTTAAGTTAAAGCAGACACTTCGACTGCTGTTAAATGTGTGTTGCCCAGAAACTCAACCTCCTACACATTAAACAAGCCATTTTTTTGTGAGGGGAGGAGTTAGAGGGGGGTGACAATATGCCCCTTGTAACAGGATGCTGTGATTTCCTCTCTTCTGGCAAACACTCGCCTTTTGACTAAAATCAGAGGAATTTTCAAAGTTAGATCATTAGTAAGAGTAAGTTTTCGGGAAGGAGAAATATCTACCTGTGTCGCCGCGTCATTGTTTGGTCTCAGTGAGTGAAAAGGGGCATAATAGGAGGAGAGGCTGCAGGCAGGAGAGAATCCAAGAAGCTATCACCATGACTGCAACCACAACACAGATGGGCCGGCCAGGAGGAGGCAGTTCACACACACCAAGACTGAACACACTGATGTGATTAGAGATGATGGCTGCACACACACACACACACACACACACACTCACACTGAGGCACACCTGAGGAGTCGGAGAAGAAGGTTGACTGGAGTGTGTGTGTGTGTGTGTGTGTGTGTGTGCGCAGAGGGGAGACAAAGAAACAGAGAATGAAGTAGTGTGCTAATTGTGTCCCACCATGGGTGCAGAATGTGTGTGCGTGTATGCCTCCGACAGACCAAGTAAGCTAAGGCGTCTAAACACCACAGCGTACCCATCTGTTGGCAGAGGTTACCGTTGCGGTGGTCCTCGTCTGACTCTGACCTGGGTCATCATCCCCACCGCTCACCATTGGGATTGACGCATACGTGCATGCTCTCTCAAACACACACACACAGTCAAGACATTGAAGCCATGCTGACTGGAAGTTCGACCCTCCATTTGTTCTTTTTTGTCCTTCCTTTCCTCCCCCCACCCACATCATTACTTACAAAGTTTTTTTTTATTATTTAATTATATCTCAAATAAAACATAGCGTCGTCTCAGAAGCAAGTGCCATTTTTCTCTATTTAAATTAGTGTGAAATATATGTATAGTTTATAATGTAAGCCGCTCTTAAAAAAGCAGACTTTCATGGCCAGAGCCCTCAGTGCATTTCCTGTGTGACACGGGTTCGTCTCTCTGAATACGTAATGGAGATATTGGATAATTGGGGCACTGGCACATAGATAAATCCTCTCTCTCTTCTCACTCGCTTCAGTTATCTCTTTGAAACAAGCACATAGAGGCAACTGGGCTGTGTGTGCGTGTATGTTTGTGAGAAATGGGTGCCGAGTATGAAGGGGTGGGGATGGGATGTGTGTGAGTGGGTGCACGCATGTGCTCTTGCATGCATATTTAGGGGTAAATCCTGGCCTCAGGGCAAGATGTTGGTGGCAGTCAAAAAGCAGGCGTAGTGGAGCTTCAAAAACAGCAGGAGGAGAAACCTACTGCAGGTTTGAGGAGGCAGAAGAGACAAAGAAGAATAGAGGAAAGTAGAGAGACACAGTGGAGGCAGCGTTATCACTGAGCCGCACTGCCAGCCTCACCTCTCCTCTCCACCTTTGACATTTACAGTGTGACATTTAATGCCAAAAGAACATCTGCGGGCGACAAAGAAAATCTCTTCCTTTTCTTCTGCCATTTCATCCTTCACTTCTCTCAAAGAGCATCACATCCGCCACACAAATTGAATATTACTCCACATTTTACCTCCTTTTTAGACAAATCCCTCTTTCTCTGTTTGATGCTCCCCCTTTTTTAATTTCTTTTTGCTTTTTTGAGGCTCTCTTCAGTTTTGAAGCATTTTAGCTGCTGCATGGCCATTAGCAGGGGGATTAGCCACTAATTTAATTTTGACCGAAAAATGTGTGTTTTGACCTGGAAGAAAACACTCCTGGAGACAGTGGGATTGCACCTGCACACTCATGCTCAAAACATACAGAACCATATTAAGTGTGTATCCTCAACTATCCACAGCTTTCAGAACAGCGCGCATCAAACCCATTTGGTGTCATTTCCGAGTGTGCTATTGCCCATTTGATATTGTTCAATAGTGTGCAGTTTGGTACCGTTCCACTAATGGCTCTGGCACTTAACTACTGTTCTCCAAGCACATCGATCAATGTTTTTCTCTAAATGATTGGTTTTCGTCATTGTAAGATTTTGGCTGTTAGGCTGTTTAAGTGCTGTGGGTTTTTTTGTTTGTTTTTTTGTTTTTTTTGGGGGGGGGGGTGGGGGTGGGGAGGAGGAGATTATGGGGGTCGTGTTTGTTTG